>JNEN01000820.1:0-107962 GCA_000697355.1 Syncephalastrum monosporum B8922 | reverse complement strand
TTTTTTTTTTTTTTTTTTTTTTTTTTACTTTTCAATGCATTGTTAGATTATTAAAGTTGCTCTCTATTGCGACATTTATCCAAACATTTATGAAAGTGCCAAACAAAACCTTTGAAGTCACTTAGCTTTAAGCTACAAGATGCTTCGCTGATTCTCGTCATCAATGTCTCCTTTTCCAAGAATCGATTACGCTTTACCTTGCTCTTGACAACTGACCAGAATTGTTCAATTGGATTGAGTTCTGGAGAATATGGTGGTAAATAAGCACAACGATAACCTCGGGACTCAATGTAGTTGGCTATGTCCCCCCCCCCCCGCGTATGGACGGGGGCATTGTCCATTACCAGATAATTCCCCTTCATGTGCGGATATTGGTCCATTTCATCCATTGTTGCCTTCAGAAAACTGGTGTAATGTCCTGTTACTGTACCTTTGCTTATATACCCAGTCACCTCCCCTCGCTTTCTTTTCCTACATGAATTTTGTTCTCATCCTCAAGCGAATTTACTTCCCGGAAAGAGTGTATGTACACCACAGCTAAATTAATGACCATCAATAAGTGTTGAGGCGATATACGAGGGGCCGCGTCAAAGAAGGAAAAATTCACTAAATAGGATATTCTTTATCCTTTCAACCATATGTTATTCTTAGCAATCTTTCTCCTGGTTACAAGTGGTGCTGTCTTTTCCCTCTTTCTCTTGATTTACATAAATAGAACATGCAATTTATACAGTATGTACTGCCCGTTATCCTGTGCAATGGATGTAATACGCTCACGCCATGACGCCATCATGTTCTCGCTTTCTATTTTCTTTCTTTCTTCTTTTTGCCCCCCTCCTTTGCACTGCATTTGTTTGGCAGGACGAAGTAACGGGTTGGGCGCACACACATCTGCTCTGCAGACCTGTTTTGGATCTACGCCACGCTGGCCAAGCCAATGAGATATCAGGATAAGCGCATGCGCATGATCCCCTTTATATAGCTCAGGCACCCAATATGACATGGCATCAGCCGCTTCTGCGACATCGGGTGTCTCTCTTATTTCTCGTGGCACCTTTTGCTTTGTGTGAGAGTAAATACGCCGATTTAGCCTAGGTCTCTTTGTTGCATACGCCTGCCTACAGCCTCACAAACTCAGCCTTCCTACCCGACCTGGAGCCGCTTTTGTACCCTGCTGATCATTAAACGAGAAACGGCGGGTGATAAGGTACGATACAGACTCCGGAGTTACATGCATGATCGTTTAGATTGTTTTATAAAGAAAACAGTACAAGTGTACCCTAAAGAAAGGGGGGATGTGCACAGAACGGGGAAAAAACAAAAGAATAGTGAAGGAATTATGTTCATGAAGATGGAAATACTATACGTGTGCGTTGTGTGTATCAGGTGCGTATACGTGATGGAGAGAAAGACGTTTTAGAGTGAATGCGGGGATGTGGTAGGACGTATATAGCAGATCAGGATATCAGGGCTTCTTTGTTGTGAGGGTAACCTTGCTGCGAAGGATAGTCCTCGGCACCGCGGGCAGGTGGAGGCGCGTAGTGCTCATCCTCTGTGTACCGTCCACGATGGTCATCGTCGAATGGGTTGTCCTGATGTTGCTGGAGCTGTTGCTGGTGTTGATGCTCAGATAGGTCCTCCATCTCGATACGAACGTTTTGCTGTTGGTTATGCTTCTCCGCCTGCTTCTCTTCCTCGGTTTGCATGTGCTCACCCAGCCCCTCACCCTAGTGATGCATCCCCTGTATGAGTAATCGAAACGCAGATAGGATCATCATGAACTTACATTTTCAAAGGTACGCGTACCCCACGCCGTGACATGGAGAGTAAACAGGGCGTAAAGCTTCATGATTGCAAAATAATAGTTGAAAACGAGCCAAAGTGGGAGCACCCAGATATCGAGCGGGCGGCGCACAAAGTGGGGGATGAGCTTGACGAAACGGGTGACGAGCAACCAGCAAATGTACGAAACCGCAATGTTCCAGCCGGGTAGAGGATCGTTCGTCGCACCACCCTTTTCAAGGGAGGTGAACACCGCGACAAGGATCGGGCCGGCGAGGAGCGTCAAGGGATTGAAGATTTTATCGACCATGGTGAACGCAACGTAGGGGTGGCGGCGCCAGATGTAGCGCTCAGTAAAGAGCGAACGAAAGTCAGAACGCCATGTGTTGCGGGTCCAGCGCAGAACCTGTTTGAGGAAGCGCCAATTGTTCTTGAATGTCGAGAACAATTCGGCCTCTTTGCAGCATTGTGCATAGGTGTTCCAGCCGTGCGACACCATCCAACGCGTGAGGAACTTGTCGTCTCCCGAATTGAGCGGATATTTGCCGAGCCACAGATCGTTGGTGAAGCAGTACTGGAAAGCAGGGTCTTTCAGGATGAGGGTGCGGTAGGCGGCGGTGCGACCGGAGAGACAGCAGATGCCGCCGTCAATGTGGGTCGAGGCCGCAATCTCGATATTGCGACTCGTCAAGCGGAAGCCAGCGAGAATCTCCCAGAGGGTCTGGTGGCCATTGGGATCGACAGCGTGGACGGTTTGGGAGGTGCCGACACCGCCCATCTTGAGGTCCTCGAAGCAGGCGAGGATGTACTCGAGCATAGTGGGCTTCCAAATGGCATCGTCGTCGGCAAACACCAGGATCTCTGTCGTGGTCGCATTGACGCCCTCGACCATCTGAAGGCGCTTGTTGGCTTTCGGGACAGTGCGCACCCGGATGCGCTCTGGATCGACTTCATCGGCAAGTTCCTGGAGCGGACCGCGCATGTTGGTCTCGGTAATAATAATGATCTCTTTGGGTTTGCAGGCCAGCCAGCTGCGAGCGGCGATCTTAAACTCTTCACCGGCATCAATCGTGGGCACGATAATCGTCACATCCTCCTCGGGTCGATAGGTTGGGTTGGCTTTGGGGCGACGCGGCTTGTAGACGAGCCATGCAATGACGCGGATAAAGTACCACAGGTACCGATAAAAGCCAATCACTCCCAAAGGGAGGAAGAACGGGAGCATACCCAGGTCATTGGTGAGGTAAAGCATCCCGTCAGCGAATTGGGCTCAATGAAATAGAGAGACGGGCGAAAGAAGTAAGGGAGAGAAGAGGAAAGAAAAAAGCAAGACGAGGAAAAAAAAAGTGGAAATGGCTGAATTTGTGCAAAAGGGGAAGGCTTTTTTTTATTTTTTTCGCTCGGGATGCAGTGACACAAAGTTAAGGACACACCGCCCACTCATGGTTTATGCTATTTTTATACAACAACAATAAAACAAGCTACCACCTTTTCCTTTCCTCACCAGCCATCGCGGATATCCAGGCGTAATCGCTTTTTCCGTGCGCCAAAGGTGTAGTAGTGTACTTTGAAGGACCCGCGGTGGATGGCCTGACCGCATTGGTACGGGCGCTCCTTGATATAATTGGCGACGTTGCTCTGGTATCGCAGGTCACGGAGGTAGGTTCGTACATCAGCCAGCTCGCTTTCGCCTTCGTGGCAATCGATTTTGGCATGGTCGAATTCTGTCAGGTGGACGCTGTTATAGGGCTGCAGCACAGCCTTGGCAGGCGAATCGTCCACCATGATGGTATTGGTCGCATCGTATTTGCCGCCAAAAGCCTCCCAGACCTCCTCCAGGTTTTTGATCGTCAGCGTCTTTCGGTAATACTCTTGCCGGGTCAGATTGAACTTGGTGCGGTCCCAGACTTTCGCCAGACGGTGTTCATGACGACCAAAGAGCTGAAGCATGTTCTCGACGGACTGGGGCTGGGCTGAGCTCCACACCATGACCTTGTAGTGCCGAAAGATGTGATCCAGAAACTCGTCTGCATAGGGTCGCACATACATCCCCTGGTTGCGTTTCGTGCGCGAGACAAGCGTGCCATTCAGATCCAAGATCAGCAACTGGTCCTGGGGATGCTTTCGTTTCCTGGATGGCCGGGCCGCGATCGTCATGTATTCTTGGCTCGGCGCGTGCTTTTGGACGTCGGGCGCAAGGTCCTCAGCCACAGGCGATAGCACGATCGCTTCTGCCTCTTTCATGTAACGAGTAAAGTATAATAGTTTGCGTATGTGCCTGCTCAGGCTCAAAATCTCAGCAGCGCATTATACTTTTTTTTTTTTTTGCACTTTACTTCGCCACTTCAAATGGCAGAATCTCTATCGTCATGTAACACTCCAGTGTAACGATGTTTTACTTCCATTATCATGTCTTCTTGACTTGTCTCATGTCCATATGAGCAGTATCTTATAACCTACATCCTCGCGTGATAGTCGTAATGCGATCTGGCTTATCTCAAAAACGTTCAGTGAAGAACTCTAATCGTTGCCAGGACACGGTTCGATCCAAGCTTCGCTGGCATTTTATTTATACCCCGTCAACCCTTATCTCTTTGCAGCCATCAATGAAAAATAGCGCAGTTCTATTATTACTATTATTAAATACTGTAGAAAGACGTGCATTCTTTTTCTCTGATCACCGGGAGGAAGCAATTTTCTTGTTGCTTGTTTCATCCCTGCTTTTATACTTTGTAGCTCGCGCTCGGCCTCCCACATTATTTGAATTATTGTATCCGGGAAGTCGAAATTCAGATCCAGAAACACGTGGATTATGGTTTGCATCCACCCCCAAAGGACGCAGGTCCCAAAAGCAGGAATCATCATTGTCGTCTGCCTTTCTCCTCCTTCTTTTCATTTCATAACTTATTGTGTAGCACTGTGTAATGCATGTACTACCTTGTATGCATTATCTAGCTGCTTCCACTGTTGATACTCATGATAGCAGGAGACGTCTTCCGAACTTCTCATAGATACTTTAAAGTCTGCCTTTGGCTTGGCGAACTTTTTTTGCTACGAACAAACTACTGTGCAAATTATGCAGTACATACTGTAGAGTCATGCATCTATTGGACTAGGTCGAGCTTTATCATTGACTGCTCATTTCGATCTAGAAGAATATGAAACATGGGAGATAATCCTAAGATTTGTGACTCCTGGTACCTGCTCGTAAACCACAGTAGTTGTTTCTTAGCTTGCAGCGAATCCAGGCACAGGCCAGAATCCGCACCTATCAGGCCAGCACATGGATGTTACGCTCGATTGCAGCGTCGTGTACCGCATAAAAGTCAAATATATAACTATCGATTTTTTTTAAAGAAAAAAAGAATTCCTTGCGCCCTCCATGGAAAGCAAAACTCATATTACAGCGAGATACTGAGAGAACGAGATCAGCCAATGTTGTATCGTGGTATGATCCATCCAACAAAGGATTATATGAATTATGTTTATTCCTGCTTGGAGGCAGCCTACATTCACAAATGAGTGGAACATGAACTGCTCAAATGAATGACGACCTACCAAAGCATGCTGGGAATAATGACGTGGATGTCTATGATCCTGGTATATTTTGTATTCAAGAAGGATGGGCAGCATCTTCCACAAGGTAAACTCGGGCCAAAAGCAGTCGACAAAGTGAATCTGGCAGCGTTCGCTGGCCTGCCACAGCATAAAGTCGCTCAAGCGGATCTCACCCGACGTGCGTACGAGCATATCCAGTGGTGGACATGTCCCGGTGAACATGCGCTCATCCAAAGTTTCTGCCGTGATATCCCTAACCCAAGTTAATGCTCCATTGCCCTTTCATATTTCCCAGTTCGGATGGACTTACTCTTTCGCAAGTGTCTCGTTTTCAACATCTTGTACGGTTGTCTGAATGGCCGTTGCCATCTCGTCCTTGGAGGCATAGGGGCAGCATATATTCAGAATGCGCCTACGTGAGGTCAATAGCATTCACGCGGTAGTATAATCGAACTTACTTGGTATTGTGCTTCGTCCGATCCATGACTTGATGTGCCAGGTTCTCCACGTCTTTCGGCAAATAGCTCAAATGGCCAATGACACGGATACCGATCTCATATTCATCCACAAGAGCGCTGAACCATCCAAATCAGTAAATAGTGTTGATACCAATGACGGCTTACTTGTTGTCAGCAAAGGCAGCAAAGGCCTCACGGAACAGCTGCATGAGGTAATCGACTTCCTCCTGCGATCGATTGAAATTGTTGATGGCGAATGCAAAAACAGACACAGCTTCTACGCCCAGATCCATGCACCATTCGAGCACCTTGAGAAACACAGTGAGTCACAAGTCGGTCTTATGGGAGTTGTACCTTTTCGAGTTGGCGGAAACCTTCATAGTGGCCGACCTTGGTGTTGGTGGCACCGGTCTTGCGAGCATAGCGGCGATTGCCATCGAGGATAAAAGCGATATGCCGCGGCACAGGTCCTTTGCTCATGACTGCAATGGCTGCTTGCCTGAGCCATCCCTCGGCTGTCTCCGTCCACGTCGCCATGATAAGAACAGAGAAAGTGAAAGTGAAAATGCCCTGCTGAAGCAAACGAGCCAATTATTTCCCAAAATGGTCATGCTACTGTAATAGGCAGCCCATTGGGCCCATTTCAGCTTTGGCATATTTGCTCAACGTGCATGTGACAAAACATAATCATTGGCGGCGGACGTGTATCCATCTGTCTCTTTTATCTGCATGATAGACGCTATATCGGTGCTCCTTTATGATACGTGAAAAAATGATACATGTAGTGGGCCTGAGCCACGTGGCAAATAGCTATTCGACATCCACCCACCTAGCTCTCACGAAAGTATCTACTGTGCTTCCTCATGTACGTATAGCTTATTTTCAAGTTAAGTTTTATGTGGAGGATACGGATGATGAGCTTGACAGCAGATATGAATGCTATGGGGGTGAGTATCAGAGAAAAGGGCAGTCGTATAAATACGTTACCCGTGGTGTTGGGAGCGCCAAACTGAAGGATGGCGACGTCCTTGTTCAGCACAAAGAAGGTCTGGCCCAGAGGCTCCTTGCACATCATCTAAAATAAAGGTATTAGGCTCGTTGGAGCGGTATAGCTATACCTACGCTGTAGACGATGCAATGTTTCCTGTCGATGTGAGGACATCTGGGCCTGCATATGTGGTCAGCATTCATGGTTACGTGTAAGAGTTTATGTGATGCCTACCAGATGTGCTGCGAACTGCGCAGAATCCATCAAGCGCATCGCTACTTCGTTCTCATGTTTTTCTGCAATGATGAGATGGCAGTGGTTGAGGCAAGTGGCAGTATGAGGTAAATAACGTAGCGAAAACCTCCACATTCGTATGGGTTTATGGGTTATGGGTTATGGACTATGGGCTGTCAGAAAATACCAGATTTTAAAGGCATCGTGTCGTCAAATCTGTAGAAACTGAAGTACCTATCAGTCTAGGTAAAAACCAAACCAAAGAAAGGTGATCTCTTCGGCCATCGCATGAGAACCGATAAACAAGTTTTCGCCTCGACCTATACGAGACAGCTCAATGAGGTGTGATACCCTTAAATAGGACGTCGATCCAGCGGAAAACATCCCAAAACTTATTGTTGATGCCAGATAAAGGAGACAATGTCACGATCGTATGACAATCACATAGATTAATTTCCACCAGCATTGTCCATCATACGGTCTACATATACGGACATAGTATAGGTGACGCAGCCCAAAGGCTATACGGCACTGTGTCTGAGAGTGAATGCAAATCCATAAAAATGCATTGGAGGATAATGAGATACACCAAAAAAAGCATTAATGCAACGATTACATGAATAGATAGTCATGGTGAATATGCACATAGTGGTATCGGAGTGGCATAAGATCTACTAATTTCATTGTTTGCATTTTGTTAATTCTGAAACTCACTTGGTTTTGGATAAGCTTATTTTATAATTGTGTGGATATATTGTAGATGTCAATTAGCAGCTTTATCCCACTTCTTGATCGCCTAATGAACGGGCTTCAAACACTGCATCAGCGACATGAAAATTTGGTCACTATCCAAGCTTGTTGCAGGTAGCATAGTATGGATTGGTGTCTATCATATATTGTTGGTTGAGGAAGATCCTATGAACAGAGTCCATCACACAGGAATCATGCAGCTTACAGATGACTCTCGAAATTTGCCGCGGAATGTCTCGCACATTTAAGCTGCCATATAAGTACGGAAAAAACCTCATCAAAGATACAAACCTTTTTCTTCAAACAAACATGTTCAGACACTCGATTCAAGACGAGAAAGCAGCTGCCTATTACCACCGTGGTGGAGGCGATGCCAGAATTCCTATAGATCAAGCATATGTCGCCAACAGCAATACACGCACCGCCGCGACTCTGGCTGCAATACCTCCGCCTGAGATGGGCGAGGATGAACGTGGCAGCCGCAAGCTGACTTACTGCATTAAAGGCTGTGTTATTGTGCTGCTGGCGGGGATCATTGCTTGTTTGATTTTGCTGCCGCATGTCATCAAGAACCTTAGTGGCCTCAATGACGACGGAGATGGCGATCCGAACAAAGCACGCTTGCCAGGCTCGGCCTCTCCTTCCTCGCCTACAGATGGAAGCAATACAACTCTTGTACGAGATAGCCGTCTCAATCGATCGTTTTGGGGCATGGATTACACACCCTTAGGCACACAGCTGGAGCAAGGATGTGGTGTAACACAGCAAGATGTGATTGAAGATCTGAAGCTCCTCTATCAACTCACACCGCGGATTCGTCTCTATGGCATGGATTGCAACCAAGCGGAGCTGGTTATGCACGGCTTGGATATGCTCAAGATTGACATGGGTGTGCTCCTCACGATTTGGGTTGACGGCAACACAACTACATACGAGCGGCAGTACAACAGCTTGTGGAAGCTAATTAAAAAGCATGGCGGCGACCGTATCATTGGTATCTCGGTCGGTAACGAAGGTAAGAAACTAAAAAAATTAAGACAAATACGCCCTTTGATTAATACATGTGTTTGTTTAGCCATCTTTCGGCGTCAGGCAACAAGCACGGAGCTAATTTCCATGATCAAGGACGTCAAGAGCAATATGCAGAAGCATGGATATCCACACATTCCAGTATTTACGACTGAGATTAACGAGCTCAAGTACATCATCCCGCATGAAGACGCTGTGTATGACAACGTCCATCCTTTCTTCGCTGGCACGCTACCCAAGGACGCCGCCAACTGGACGTTCCAGTACTTTTATGACGTTGACCAGTACCCGACTATGTTACTCGCAAGAGACTCACCGGAGTTAGTCGCCAAAAACCAGACGCAAGCCAAGGCGGCTGTGATTAGCGAGATTGGTTGGCCTACCTATCCAGAAGACGGCAAGGTCAAGGCGGCCGTACCCTCCGTAGAAAATCAACAGATGCTGCTCGAGACCTTCGTGTGCCAAGCAAATGCGCGCGGGCTGCCCTACTTCTGGTTTGAGTTTAAGGACGAGCCATGGAAGGCAGATATGTTCAACGAGACGCGAGAGTCACACTGGGGCCTGTTTGACAAGGAACGGAAGCTCAAGGAAATCAAGATACCCGACTGTCCTCTGCAGCCTTTCAAGAAAGGCGATCTTACGATTCCTCAACCTGCTCCCATGCCTCACAGATCTTCTTCTTTCCCGCCCTGATGGATAGATTTTGCGGATGCTGTAAAACTGACCAAGTGATTCTATGCTATCTATATGTTATCTATATGCTATCTATATACGATCTATATAGGGTAAAATCGCAGTAAACATTTGCTTTAATATTGAACAACAAACTTTGCGTTAAGTCTCTTATCTGTAGCAGCCGTATGTGATGGCATTCCATGTGGATGCGTCCGCATCGACGTTGTTTATTCCAACTTCTTAGGAGACTTGGGCTTCAATTTAGGAAGAGCAGGCATACCTAAACGATGTCGAACCGTAGGTATCCGAAAAGCGACGTTTTGGGCCACGCTATACCAGCTAGAGGTGAACCAATAGAGGCCGATTGCCATGGGAGCATGGGCTGCAATGGGTATAAAGGCAATAGACAGACATCGGAACGCGTTGGTCAGTATTTTCTGGGTGCGTGTTTGCTCTCCTTGTCGTGCATAATATGCGTTCAACTGTATATTGTCTCAGTTTGCGTATGCTAAATCCCAGTCAAAGCCTACCTCAACATTGATAAGGTTACCAGCACCGATCAAAAAGGGGAAGATGAGTGTAGAGTCCGGGACGGTGAGATCTGTGAACCAGGCAAGGCCGCCTTCGGTCAGACCGGGTGCAGGAGCATCCGCCAACTGACCGTACCACGGCAAAGGATAACCGGAGAGGTGGCGCAACGTCAAAGACATTGAGATAAAGAGAGGCATCTGTACCCACGGCAACATGAGCAACTTCCACCGTGCACAGCCGTGGTCGGAATAGAGGCGGTTCACTTTGGCTCGATACTATTGAACGCGTCTTAATATGTCTGTCAGGAGAAGCGTATCATGGTCATGCCTGTTTCTGGAGCTCCTGCTGGTACTTTTTGTAATCCCACCCGGCCTCTTTGGCCTCGGAGGCGACGTGCACTTTGAGAGTCTCCGCCCAGCTTTGGACTAGGGGAGCGAGCTGGATCATTTTACCAACACTGCGTTGCTGGTAGACTGCAATGGGAAGGGTAAATGCGCTACGAAGAGCACACGTGGTGCCCACAATAGTAGCCCACCATGGCAAGGCCACTGTTTGATGAAGTGTGTCCAGAACAGACTGATTCGCAGCGAGGACGAAGGGAAGCGCCCCGGAATGGCGAGGCGAGCGTAATCGGACGAGTCGCTGCAGTCGCCCTAAGCGTGGCATGCTAAAGTCAAGGAAAAGAAACCAAGTGACTGCCGATCCCACTTTCCTCTTCCTTCTTTTTCGCTTTCAACACACTTTCGAGCAACATCATGAGAATCTACACGAAAACAGGCGATAAAGGCATAATACAAAAGATAATATACTCTGGCGCACAACCTAATTTAGGATGGACGTGTATTCATGTGTGCAGGAACCTCGAGCTTATACAACGGCGAGCGCCGCGACAAGGATGACATCATCTTTGAAGCGTTGGGTAAAGAACTTGTCACTGATATCCATTCTTCTGACTCAAATGATTACAAGGCACTACGGATGAGTTGACGTCTAACATTGGGTAAAATACCATCCGTTGTCTGCATGGGCGCGCGTTGATTTGTTTGATTAATATCATGTTTAGAATGGCGTTGACATTCTGCGAAGAAGACGCGGTGTTGGAACCCATCAGCCAACAGCTCGAATGGGTAAGGCGCTGAAATCTGTATATCAAAAGAAAAAAAAAAAAGCCCTCACTGACTTGTATCACTCGCAGATCCAGTGCTGCTTGCAGGACGTGGGGTCCAACATCGCGACCCCTCGTGAGCACTCCAACGAAACTCGATTGGGTAAGCGCCTGTAAACAGACATGCGCCTTCGCTCATCTCTTCTTCCCTTTTGCAAGCCCGCACTGAGTTTGATGCCGATGGAAGCCGGGTGTCACAACTGGAAAAGTGGATTGATGAGATGGACGAAACGCTGCCGCGCCTGACCCAATTCATTTTGCCTGTACGTATACAAATATGGACGCCAAAAGTGTGTTCTTCGTTCGACTCACGCCGATACATCGTAGTCGGGTGGCCGTGCCTCTGCGAGTCTACACGTGGCGCGATCGGTCTGTCGGCGAGCCGAAAGACAGGTCCAACCATTGGTTCGGGACCATCTTTGTGACGAGAGCACTGGTATCTTTTTGAATAGGTATGTATATATCTATGTGTTTGCATATGTTCTTTGTGGAAGGTTCCTAACTCACCCGTGTGTATGTTGTGCGTTGTATCATCGTTGCAGGCTGAGTGATTTTCTGTTTACTGCTGCGAGACTTGCAGCTCTGAAGCAAGGCAAGCAAGAAAAGGTGTACAAGAAAACAATAAAGACGCCATAATGCCTCTGACTACGTGGTAGAAAAGTCTACGCCTTTTTGCATTGTTATTCGCATCTTTCCTCTTCTTTCTCCTCCGTTTTTCTTCTTCCACCTACTTCTTTCTCCTTTACCCATGAAGTTTTCGCATCAGCTCCAGTTTAATGCTGTACCTGATTGGGCAGAATATTATGTGCCGTATGTGTCGTAGAATTGTCTTGCACCCATCAACAAATTAATGGAAAGGGAAAAAACACAGGTACTCCAATCTCAAGAAGCTCGTGTACTCGACTGAGCGGGACCGCGTCACGACCTACCATGCGCGGGATGACTACGAGGCTGCGACCGAGCAGACGGCTCTATTTGACGACAGAGCCATCGATACAGACAACAGCCGATTCATCCACGCCCTCGACAAAGCGCTGGACCGTATTGTGAATTTTTACGTCAAGAAGGAAGCCGAACTATACGAGGCTATGGACGGGATCATGACCGAGGTTGAACGTGGGGAAGAGGATGAGGGCGTATCACAAGCAGGAGAAAACCCTCCGCCATCCTTTCGCCGCCATCGACATACGCGGTCGCGTAGTACCTCGGATTTTCCACGCCGAGAGTTCCTCCTCGAAGGCGACGACGCGCTACCCCCAAACATCATCTCGCAGAACACTCACGATCATGATCCAGAAACCCTGTTTGATGACAGCGAAGCCCTGCGCCGGCGTGTCGTTGACCTCTTTGTTCTCCTCTCCGAACTCAAGTCGTTTGTGGCCCTGAACGGTACCGCTTTTGCCAAAATCCTCAAAAAGTACGACAAGATTACAAACAGTGAGGTCAAGCGACATTATACAGTTAATCACGTCATGAAAGCATATCCATTCCGGACCATGACGAAGCAGAAATTGAATGCTCGTATCCAGTGTACAGAAAAGGCCTACTGCAGTTTGACCGACCACAAGGATCTGGATCTAGCTGTGGACGAGCTCAAATCGCACCTTCGCGAGCGGATTGTCTGGGAACGCAACACGGTGTGGCGTGACATGATCGGGCAGGAGCGGCAAATCCAGAGCGTAGGACTGCGTGCAGCGCACCCCGTCGTGCTCCACATGCCCTTGTTAGGGGCCGTGCAGATTGACCGCGCGCAGATCCTGCACTTCATCTTTCTCCTGGCTAGTCTAGCTGTCTTTGGGATCTTGCTCTACGTCGAGACGTTTCCCGAAATTGAACAGTGCCGGTGCCTTGCGATCCTCGTCTTTGCTAGTATACTATGGGCAACCGAGGTATGAGTATAATGCTAGGAAGATTAGGAATGCTAAGTTAGAATAGGTCATGCCCCTATTTGCGACCGCTATGCTGGTTCCCGCCCTGACCATCACATTGCGTGTGATGCGATCTGAGGAAGGTGTACGGCTGACCGCGCCCGAAGCTACACGCGCCGTATTTAGCAGCATGTTTTCACCTGTAATTATGCTCCTGCTTGGCGGCTTTGCCATTGCAGGCGCACTGAGCAAGTATGGCATTGCCAAGGCTATGGCGACCTTTGTGCTCTCTCGCGCCGGTACGCGTCCGAGCCGCGTCCTGCTCGTAAACATGCTGGTCGCCACCGTGGCCAGTATGTGGATCAGCAACGTGGCTGCGCCCGTCCTCTGTTTCTCCTTGATCCAGCCCATTCTGCGCACTCTGCCAGTTGACTCGTCCTTCGGCTCGTGCCTGATCCTAGGGATCGCGCTAGCTTCCAACCTAGGCGGCATAGCGTCCCCTATCTCGTCACCGCAAAACATCATCGCTATCCAGAATATGACACCACCACCCTCGTGGGCTGAATGGTTTGCCATCTCCATTCCGCTCTGCCTGGTGGGCACTTGCATAATTTGGGTGTGGCTGCTGTACACTTACCAACCCGAGAAGCACACGCCCCAGATCCACAAGATTCGCGCTTCGCGGGACCCTGTCACGTTCAAACAACTTTTCGTTATACTGGTTACACTTGTCACGATTGTCCTATGGTGCCTGGCGCATTCTTTTGAGGCCGTCCTGGGCGATATGGGGGTGATTGCGATACTTCCCCTGGTTGCCTTCTTTGGTACGGGTCTGCTGAATAAGGACGACTTCAACCACTTTTTATGGAGCGTCATTATGCTAGCAATGGGTGGTATCGCGCTGGGCAAGGCCGTGCAGAGCTCGGGTCTCTTACACACCATCGCGACCCATATTCAGGCCTGGGTAATCGGATTCACGCCACTGCAGGTCTTGTTTGTATTTAGTGCGCTCGTGCTCGTCATTGCGACTTTTATCAGCCACACCGTGGCTGCCCTTATCATTCTGCCCATCGTCTCCGAAGTAGGCGCACAAATGCCCGATCCTCACCCTCGTGTGCTAGTCATGGTAAGAAAAAAAGTTACAATTTGGTTTGTTGATATTGATTGCTACTATAGGGTACTGCGTTTGTCTGCTCTGTTGCTATGGGCCTTCCTGTGTCTGGATTCCCGAACATGAATGCCATCTCGCAAGAAAATGAACTAGGCAAGCCATACTTAACCACAAAGGACTTTATTCGGAATGGTGTACCGGCTAGTATTTTTTCCATGCTCTGTGTCACTACAATTGGGTATGGTTTAATGACACTCTTAAATCTGTAATATGATTCTGCAAATGACTACCACCACTTTCGGGACTTCATGCGAGTCCATGCTTTTATTTCTAATCAGCTGTATAATAAAGTCTCCTGAGGAAGAGAAGGTGTTCTTAATCGCTTTGGATGCGTGGCTAGAACGAAATTACAGTGTTTTCGCGTGGCAAAAAATATGTAGTATTGCGAGCTCTGTCTTTGCCTGGGTCATTATAAACTTCTCTTCAGATAAGGTAACGCTTGGAGGTCATGGCAGATATCCAGACATGCACGCTTCAGCCATATAACATAACTATGGCAGACACGTAATATTCCCGTGCCGTGAACAGAAATACGTGCTTGTATACTGTTGCCGTCGACTCTCATCAGCCACATTAAGGTTTCACCAATTGTGGGGCTGTATCGTGGCTGGGTGGGATATTCAACACTCTGTCATCATGATTCGTCACACAGTAGTAGCCATCCATCCATCTGCTGCCAAATGCCAAGACATGTATGGAAACGGTCTTTAGGACTGTCGTGTAATATCGTACACGCCACATGGTTTCAAAGCAGCCTGTCTCTTTCTGACCCACGCCTACCCCCAACATCATTCTTCGTGTTTCGTATTCAGTACTTGATCGCATGACCATTTTTTATCTGGGTGTGCTTTATTTGGACTAATGGAGATAGAATGCGTGTGAGCTTCTTATGTATGGAGGAAAATACACTACCCTTTAACACCTACCAGCATCTTCAAAAACTCCTCATAGTTGATCACACCGTCACCGTCCCGATCAGCCTCCTTGATCATTGCGTCCAACTCGCCCTGGGTTAGATTCTCGCCAACCGACGTCATGACGTTACGCAGTTCTGAGGCAGAAATAAAGCCGTTGCCGTCCTTGTCAAAGACTTGAAAGGTTTCTCTCAGCTCTTTCTCCGTATCCGACTTGTTACTGCGGCTATAATACAAATGTGAGCGCCAAAAAAGTTGTTGCCACTTCATATACTTACCCTTGGAGCATGGTAAGGAACTCGTTGAAATCGATGGTGCCGTTGCCGTCTGCATCTACTTCCTGGATCATGTCCTTAAGCTCGCCTTCGGAAGGTGTCATGTTGAGCGATTTCATGACCGCGCCCAGTTCCTTGGAGTCGATGAAGCCGTTGCCGTCCTAAAACCATTATCAGCTTCAGTTCAGGGTTTCCTGCAGCGAAAGATTACCTTGTCAAAAAGGTCAAAAGAGGCCTTGTACTCGGAGATTTGCTCGCTAGAGAGTTGATCGGACTGCGTATAAAAGTGTCAGCTAGGTAGTCTTGAAGGTGGTTTTCCTCCTCACCATAGAAAAAAAAAGGATGAAGAAAAAGGAGAAAGTGGGAGAAAAAGGAAAAACATTTACTGAAGCAAGTCGGTCGCGCGGCATGCACCGTGACACAATTATGACTAGCGTGCTTCCGCCAACGAGAGAGAACAGCGGCGCTGACACAGTGAGCACATTGTTTTCCATACACCCTCTTCGGAAATCTTCATCGACACGTGGTGGATGTTTCGTCATCTCGATAATGCGACTTCATTTGAATCTGCTGCGCTTGATAGGTAAAGCTACGCTAGTATAAGAAATCTGTAAGACGCGGTAGTAGATTTAATGCATAGTTTCGGACTGAAATATGTAACCTGTAGGTCTGCGGACACATCCATGTAAGGTCGTGATAGGGGTGTACATATCATGTTCGCGTGAGGAGGCCCTACGCCCGATGTGTACTTGTCGGTGTGAGACGCGTCAACAAATTTGTGCCTTAAAGCGGATGACGAAAGCACACAGATTACTTGGCAGTTGGCCGAACCTTAACCTCTACGATAAAGTTTGTACGTTTAAACACTGCGGATGCCATCAGACATGTCAAGAAAGAATAACAAAATAAGGGTTTATTACACGCATCATCTAGATAGTCTGTCTTGCTGGGTGTTTATTTTTTATACAAAGTGAAGCTGATGCTTATAATTTCTGAAACGTGCCAGCAAAACTAGTGCAATGTAATCGCCTTCACGTCTCGAATCCTTTTGCAAAAGTTTCTTCTTTGATGACTGTCTTCCTTCTTTTCCGCTCTCCAACAGTTTCCTCGACATCCTCTATCTTGACCTCATTGGTTTCTTCCATATTGACATGCTTCGACACATCTTTGAAACTGCGTAGATCCGCTGTAAATAGAACCTGGATGAAAATTATAAAATGTGTTAGTATTGAGAAAGATTTCTGCGCGGCAGTAGCACATTACCGAATGGGCCCAGCCACTGTATTCGCCAAACAAGTCTCGAAAATGATCACCCACTTGGTCATAGAATTTCGCCGAGAGTGTCTTGGTCTTAAGTTTCTTGCTGAAGCCATAGTCACGCTGCGCTATCTGCCAAACATGGGTATCGACCGGGATGGCCTCCGGGTGGTCGAGCGACATTAGGCACTTTAGAAGCAAGAAGGAGTTTCTCGTTTTAGTTTTAAAGTAACACAGGCTGGCGCATAGTATGCAACACGCACCACGCAATCGGCGACCTTTGGCCCGACACCGGGCATGCGGATCAACGCCTCTTTGGCCTCGGCGTAGGGCATCTCACGAAGCTGAAACAACCATTGCTCCTTTTGGTCCGGATGTTCTTCCAAAATAAGTTTTGCAGTTTTGGCGATGTATTTGGCGCGATAGCCAAAGCCTAGACTACGGAGCTTGCTCTCGACGCCATCACCAGCTAACTGGGTTAAGGGCGGGAAGTCATGATGCACGACGCCATCCAGAGTGGCGATCGGTGGGCCGTAATGGATGCATAGCTTTTGTACCTGATTGAATTTAAAAAGGCAAGGCAGAGCGGTTAAATCCTTATGCGGCAGGAAAATACAGGGCAGAAACATAGCCAAAAAAAAAAAAGTACCATCTGCGATATGCGAGCGATATTGTTGTTACTTGAGCAGATAAACGCCACCAGGTTTTCCCAGGGATCCTGTCGTAGGATTCGAATACCTTCAAAGGCTTTGGAGCGTTTGGCAAAATTCGTGTCGAGTGCACTCCAGCGTTCGTAACACTTTTCCAGCGAGACCCGGTCTACTTGGAAATAATCGCGCAGTAATGCTCGTATCCGCTCTTCTTGGTCTGCATCGACAACACCAAACTCAACCGTAGCAGCTGTCATGTTCGGAAAAAGAATAGATCTTAGTTACAAGAAAAAAGTTACATGTGCATATTGCAGATGTATCAGTGGTATAATATGGAAGCGAGAAACTCACGGGTCTGTCGTAAAACGCACAGTTGCCCTTTCAGGACGCAGGACCTGTGCCACCATCAAAATCAAATTTTTTTCTTCTTATCTTATGCACGATTCCAAGAAAATGACTCACCAGTAATCAGAAGTACGGTGCCATCGGAATGACTGACCACAACGTAGAGTGTCAAGGTGAAGCTCCTTGGACGACACCTTTAAATCTCGCCATAAAAGCTGCGCAGACTTTATAGTTTTCATAGTAGAATATGTTGTATAAAAGAAAGAAAAAATAAAGGTAGAGGAAGATGTGGTCGGAGAGTCTCTGAGCATATTATGCGCACAGCAAAGGAAAAAGTGTCATACTGCCATTTTGTTTCGTAGCAACAATGTTGTCTACTCACCTAGCCAACCCAGGCGAAACCGCACCTAATTCTGCCATTAAGAAACGTACCTCTCGAAAGTTTAAGGAGGCCAACCAAGTACGAACGGGACGGATCGGAAAGAAGACACTTCCCAATCAGTTGCGCAGTAAACACCAGAGGCGGCAATCCAGCCAAGAGACGGGCAAAGAATCGATCGGGTGGTGGACTACCCAGAAAGACGCCATGCGCGTCTTCACCCTTTCGGATCCACCTGCAGGATCACGGCTTGGAGGAATCGAGGAGTCGCCGTCAGGTCGATGGGTCTATGTGCATGCTGACCCTCCGGAGGCCCTGAAACCTTTAGCCCTGACACGTATATTGGACAAGCAGAACAGGCGGATACGCCAAACGTCCCCTTCGGGGTATACGGTCGGCTCCTCGCAAAAGATGGACATCCGGTAGGCATCAGCTAAACTTTTACGCGTGACCATGGATGCTGACTGCATATGTAGGCCTGCATGTCCACATGTTGAGAATATGCACTGCATCATATACAGCGTAGGTGTAGCTATGCCTTTTTCAACATGCCTAATGCTTTTGGTTTAGAGGGTGCAAAGAAATTCTTTCGGGCAAACCTTTTTTGTGGCCGATCGAAGGTGAGATAGTGACAAAAGCTACCTAATCACAAATGCCTGGTCTTCTTCGCAATCACTGACCTTGTCATATTGCAGCAAAAACGGCACATGGTTGAATGGCGCCAGGTTGGCAGGGGCATGTGAGCAGCAATTGAAGGACGGCGATGTCCTTCAATTTGTCGAGCCCGACACCGCGGGTAACGTACCCGTACGATCATCCTTTTCTCTGATGCTCACCCCCATAGCATTCATAGGTGCTGTCAAGCTGATCATACGCATCCCACGGATCAAGTTGATTTCGAACGTAAGTCGTACATATATGATGAAAGACAGTCGGTACTTAGACGAAAGCTAGGTGGACGTGGAGCAGCTGTACGACTTTAAAGAGACCATCGGACGCAGCCGCTGCGGTCTGGTGAAAGTGGCCCAATGCAAGAAAACTAATAAGCTCTATGCTTGCAAGATGATCCATCCAACGCCAGACCAAAGAACACTGAACGCATACCGAGAGACGCTGTTGCAGGAAATCAGCGTTTACATGGCTTTAAAGTCTCACGTAATTATCGCTTTTCTATGCATTGCATTATTAGGACTGACCAACTTCTAGCCTTGTGTCATGCAAATACGGGAGGTCGTTGAGCAAAATTTGAAGATCTATATTTTCATGGAGCTGTAAGTCTCGTTGCCCTTCTTAGGAACTTTTCTAACATGACAGCAGCATAAAAGATGGTGACCTGCATGATTATGTCTCGAGCTGTCAGCCTCCGATGACCGAAGATGAAGTGAAGATAATCTTCGACCAGCTCTTTCATGCAACTCACGTAAGTCGATAAAAATAAATTTTGCAAACAAGAGATGCTCATCTGTCATTGTAGTTCTTCCACGAGTCAAATCTGATACACCGCGATTTAAAATTGGAGAACGTGCTCATGGTTGACAAGGAAAAGCTCTTCGTCAAGATTACAGACCTGGGCCTTGCCAAGTTTATGCCCGACAGTGACGACTCTTTCTCCACAATCTGCGGCACGCAGCTATATGGTAAGTGCAACATGAGAGGATGGAGTTGTAAAAAAGTATTAACCTATCAACAGCTGCCCCAGAACTTCTGCGCCGCCGTGACGGCATGCAGGCCAAATTTACAAGCAAGGTGGATATATGGTGCCTTGGCATGATGTTGTACATATGCCTCACCGGACGACATCCATTTTGTAAGTTTCTGTATGGGATATTGATAAAATGTCTAACGAGATGTCTCGTCGTTAGTGGACACGCATGACACGTACACCGCATCCGAAACGCTACGGTGTATTGAGAGTAATCCGGTCACGTGCGTTGATAAACAATTTGATCGTGTCAGCGACGAAGGTGAGCCTCACCACCAAGTGCATCTAAAAAGCATCCCACTGAGTGGCAAAACTTTTAGGTATCGATTTGGTGAAGCGACTCCTGGCAATCGATCCCGAGGAGCGCCCAACCATTGCTGAGATCCTCAAGCACCCGTGGCTGGACAGAATTGAGTCGCCGCGGACACAGCTCAAAGGACTCGTACGATCGCCTGCACTGGTCGAATACCTTGCAAAAATGTCGTCGAGTAAAGATAAGGATGCTGATAGTAAAACCTAGGTAAACATATACCACCTTGCATTATTATGTACATATCCATTGCGAAAATCTCCCCATGTGTACATACACAACTGCTTTTATGCGTACATATAGTTCATACATACTCGCCGTTCCCCATTACAACAATCTACGTATAGTGGTGTATAGGTTATTTAGGCGAAGTCATTCTTTTATCCCTGCTTGTAACCCCCAACACAACTGTCCTTCGTTATGAATTTAGCTTGTAAATGTGCAGGACAATTCCTTATACCTTCTCTTTTAACCAGTATAAACACACCGTCCTCGCTGTTCACCAAAGACGTCGTGAACAATAAATGAAAATTTTATTTCACTCTTCCTTGCCCCCTCCCTCTCTCTGCTTATTTCTTAGCCTCAAAGAGTAATCTCATTCATATGTTTTTTTCATTGAAATAAATAAGCAAAAGTATCTCTCAGCGGTACATGGTCAGCTCACTGGAGTTTGCTGCTCCCATTTATAAGAGTGTCCAAAGTCGAGAGATATGTAGTATGCATCATTCATGCAGTGAGTAGATACTCTTGCTACATCGCAGTCAGATAGCTTCTGCTGTGTCCATCACATACGTCTCAAAAAAATGAGGCTTCACGAATGAAGTTATCATCATCCTGCAAGTCTAACTTTTGGCTCAAAGCGAAAAGAAAGATGAAAAATAAAAGAGTGGCTCCGTGCACCCATTTATGTTGCCGTTTTAGGTGTTCGGTCCAGACTGCCGCAGTCTGCTTTGGCATATGGGAGTATTTTTTGTTCGGTCAGGTGGAAATGTTTACATGAGATTTTGAATGCCACTTTTCCTTTTATTCCATGTGATTGATGGACAACATTTCATTGTTTTACTGTAGGATGGTATACAGAATGTTGAATAGCGAAATGAAAGGAGGACAGAAGGCACAGACATGCAAGACAGCAGGACAGCAGAGAGCGTCGATGGGAAGGAGGGCTGGCCAGGCGTTGAAAAAATAAGGTATGTGAGGAAATGACGGAAATGAATAAATGCTGCGGCTTTTATCGCATTGCTTGCATCCATGTGCCGATCTGGTACTGCATTAAATTTTGTTTCTGGTACAGTAGTCTTCCATTTTGTCGTCAGAAAATGTGATATACAATAAAGGAAGGGGCTCTTTTAATTTTGCTACGGGCTGAAATGAACCATGAGCCCACCTTTTCAGCCAAATACCAGTGACCGACACTGTCAAGCATACCTATCGAGATCCAAAGCGATACAATGTATAGCCCACAGGCTGTAGGCTTTGTTCTTCCGCCCGGAACATCTCCATAATAATGCATGTTAATGCAGTCCGTCTTACGAACGCGTATAACCCAAGCAACAGATCAAATTATCTGCTGCAGCTGCTTATGAATTGGGTTCCTCTAGGTCATAGTTTGAATTCGTGTGCCTTGTTTCAGGCAGCCTGTCAACCTATTTGCGGACATTCTGGCAAACTTTTTTTTTCCCTTTCTTTGATATACTTGACATAATGGAACCCGATAAAAAAGGAGTGTCGTCAGCGATCGATGTCAACGATACCGGAAACTTAAATGCCAAGTTTGGATCGCGCCTGCTGAGCGATCAGGAAGCTGTCTTCAATCACAATGCCTGGTAACCATTCTTGGAAGAAAGAGAGGAAGAACAATATAGGCTGATCAAGTTCAGGGATCATGTAGAGTGGGATGAAGAGCAGGAGCAATATGCCCAGTCTCAGGTCCAAAGACACCTCAATGCACCTGTTCCGGCTGAAGAGCAAGGTAGAGCACACTCGCCGTAAAAAATTAAACTCGTTATTCATATGGGTGCGATCAGAACAGTACTATGACCAGCCCGCGGAATACTGGAACAAGTTTTACACAAAGAACGAGAACCGGTTCTTCAAGGATCGTAACTGGCTTCGTCTCGAGTTTCCAGAACTCCTCGCTACCACTTTGCCCGAGGTAATATTCTGGATATGCACACTCGATGTTGTGTTGACTGGGATAGCATATAGGCGGGTCCGAAGCGGGTGCTTGAAGTAGGCTGTGGAGCAGGCAACACACTATTCCCTCTGCTGGAGCAGAGCAAGAACCCGGATCTTTTTGTGTATGCGACCGATTTCTCGAGCACGGCCGTCCAGGTCGTCCAAAGCAACCCTCTGTACGATACCACTCGGTCCTGTGCTTTTGTCTGGGACCTTGCCAGCCCCGAGCTTCCCGAGCAAGTTGAACCTGGCAGCCTGGACGTGCTCGTGCTGATCTTTGTTCTGTCCGCCCTCGCACCTGAACAATGGGACCAGGCTATGATTAATATTCACAAGGTAAGTAACGCCGTGGAAATTGAGCGGGCCCAAGCAACAGGATGTTTACAAAAGCCATTGTGTCTAGTTGCTCAAACCAGGCGGTCTGGTCGTGTTCCGTGATTACGGCCGTTATGACCTTGCTCAGCTGCGTTTCAAGGAACGGCGGCTGCTCAAGGAGAACTTTTACATCCGAGGCGACGGCACACGCGTCTACTTTTTCACGCCAGAAGAGGTGGAGGAGCTGTTTACTCGTAGATCACCACAACCGAGCTACACCGTCGAACAGAATGCAGTCGACCGGAGGCTGCTCGTGAACCGAAGCAAGAAGTTGAAAATGTATCGAGTCTGGCTGCAGGGCAAATTCAGAAAATTATAGACAGACGCTTCAATAAATCCATGTGATTTTTTTTTTTTTTCAGTTGGCATCGTCTGTGCCATTAATGCCCCTGTCAAATACCAAAACCGGATTGCCGATGAAAAAATTCTTTTTTTTTTTTTTTTCCGTCAGCATCTTTGTTGGTTGATGTTTGGACAAGTCCAACAGTTGAGGGTAGCAAGACAACGCCTGAACACCATCGTCACCGCTGTATCGGGTGCTCAACGACGAACCGTGACACAACAGACATCTCCTGCTTCTTTCCCTTCCAATACGGACGCAATGACAAACGACAACACATCAGGGCGTGAGCCGTCGTCCCTTTCTGCCAAGGCCGCTCCGTTCCAATCTTCTTCAGCTGGATCCGCTCTTGGTCCTACAGAAGCATACAAGGCTGTGTCTCTTGAGCCATCGGTGGAGCAGGACACTCCCTCCAAGAAGCTGCTCATTTTGGATTTGAACGGCACTCTCGTTTCTCGAGTCCAACGATCGTCGATGTATGTGCGGCCGTACCAGGATCGCTTCCTCGATTACATTTTCGAACACTTTACGGTTATGGTGTGGAGCTCAGCGCAGCCTCATTCTGTTGCTCGAATGTGCCGCTTGTTTAACCAACACATGCCCAACCTGAGACTCATGTGGGATCGCTCTCACTTTGGCCTTTCGAAAGCCGACTACAACCGCAAATGCACAACGCACAAGAATCTAGATCGGGTCTGGAGTGTCCTGACCGAGTTTGATGCGACCAACACAGTGCTTTTGGATGATTCGCCCGCCAAAGCAGTATTCCAGCCCTACAACAGTCTGCATTTGTCTGAATTCGACCACAAAAACCCCCTCTTTCAACAACACGGTGAGCGCGAACTGCTTCATGTCATGCGATATCTCGATGTCCTCAAGAAACAAAGCAACGTCTGCAGCCACATGCGCCAGAACCCTTACATACCCTCTTCACCTGTCGACGACCCTGAACAAGAGAACAGCTTTTCTGTATATCACTATGTGTTCCATCAAACAGGCCGCCGTTTGGTAGACTTTAGACCGCAGCCCACCCAAACCACACCTGCCGCAGACGATATTGACCACGTGGCAGAGAAAATGGGGGCCATCCATTTGTAAATAGAAAGGAAGATAATAGACATGAATTTAATAACCAAGAAGGACTAAAGACACATATTTGCCTAACGATGGGGGACTGTTGTGTCTCGGCTGGCGACTACCCAGCGTGATGGCCCTCTTAGTCATCGTCCTTGCCGTGCCAGCCGCCTTTGCCACCGTGGCGACCTTCTTCTCCACCGTCGTGACCGTTTCTTCCACCATGGCCTCCATGGCCACCGTGGCCGTGTCCTTTGCCATGGTGACGGTGCCAAGCGCCGCCATGTCCGTGTCCATGTCTATGACCATGGCTAACGCAGCATATCATCCATGAGCGATCAAATCACCCTCTCCCTCTCTGAACTCACCCGTCCGCCTGAACAGAAGTATCGACTACAGGCTGCTCAGAAGGGGCAGCAGCAGTAGCGAGAGCAAAAGCGAGTGCACCGAGAGTAACAAGAGCGAACTTCATAGTGAGATAAGGCGATGTAATGATATGATGCCCTTCATCCACTTCTGCCGTACCGTACGTTTTATACCTCTTTCTGTGGTTTCAAGTTTATGGTGTCTGCTCGGCGACATTCAGAATTTTTCCGCTATACCCTGGATTCGGTAGGAAAACAAGTGTAATGGCCGAATCAACAAATATTATGTAATGGAAGACCTGCGGGAAGTGTTTGTTGATTGATCGACACATGCCTTTCATTTCTCGCTATTCATGCATACGTATCTATATGATACAGTGTGTGACATTAATGGACGGGAGTCCACCGCTATCCACACCGAATGAAAATGCAGACCTTGTAATATGTTGGTCTGTGGCGACACTACATATTTCTAACCCCACATGTAGCTCATACAATATAAAAGAAAGCATAGCAGACGCTTTATATAAAATTTATCGCTGAGGTACAGGGGCAAGTAAGTCAAGTCTACTACTGTGCTTCGTAGGAGGGTTTATAAAATCTCGACTATGGCTTGCGATTAGAAATATGGTTCTTAGCAATATGTCCCTGAATGAATAAATAGGGCGAGCAAAAGAGATAGAAGTTAACAAGGGACGTAAGTGCGACTTTCTAAAAAGGTGTGGATGGGAATTTATCTGCCAGAGAAACGGGACGTCTGTAAAGAGTGAAAGAGGGTGTGGGTGCTGATGGCAAGTGGCGGGCACCATGTTCGGGAGTGAGAGGGGGAGCTCCTTTCGCAATTTTGGGGATCTGGTTCTCTCGTCATGCAGCTGCTTACAGTCCCGATCGGTGTAACATGGGCCGGGTTTCTACGACTCGTCTCTGCGCAACTCGCCGACAACGACTTTGTATAAGTAGGAACGAGCCCAGTAATAGAGTTGTCAGCTTGAAATAGAGACGCTTGGTAGCAGTTGGTGAACCATCTTTGAGGGACGGAAAGACCTTTCTTAGGACTAATTTCTTATCTTTTGCAAGAAACTGATGAATGAAACCAAATCTTCTATATTGCCCTTTTAAGTTTCTTCCAGCCAATCAGTGAGCATCCACCGTTTCCTTCTATATCCCACACTCCTCCTATGACGATACAGCGACCACGTATTGACGAAGGCCAACGATGGCTGATGCTCGGTGCCCACTACGAGGGTCTGAGCGATGCCGAGATTGGCGACATTGTCGGTCTTCGTGCATCGACCGTCCACCACTGCATTCAAAACTTTAAGCGTTCACGCCTCGGCACCGGCTCTCGAGATACCCGCCAGCGCAGAGGTACACAGAACAGATCCCAGCAAAGCGCATTGAACTGAAATGGCTCATGGATGCATTAGCGGCTCGCATGCGTACTCTGGCACAGCTTCGGGGCAACAACTCGTCGGTAAGCATGGAATGAGTAGAGCTAACTAGACAGGCTGGAATACTCACACAAGTGTACTAGGGAGCCGCTTCCCCAAGGAATACGGCAGAGGCTGACCCATTCGCAGCGGCTCAACGGCATCCAGTCACACGTGATATAATGCAGCACGTTATTTCAACCGCTCACCAAGCCAGCAAGGACTCCAGTGCCAACAATACCCAACATTCTGCGCCAGCGACGCCGGCCACAGCGATGGAGGAGGTGCATACGCCGTACTCGAACATGTACACTGAGACCGACGAGGCCGAAAGCCCATGGACAGAAGAAGACGACCGGATCCTGATGCTCCATGCCCTCACTCAGCTGGGCCACTGGGATGCATGCGAAACGAAGCTCGAGAATCGCCACTCGGCCGGCGCATGTCTTGTGCGGTGGGAGCATCTCCGCGATATCTTGTTGGATACCATTGACCAGACAGGCACCGAAGCTTGGTAGACATTCGCTTGCTGGGTTGTTAATTAGGAAATATATATGAAATTACAGTATAATGCGTCGATGCTTTGCTTTCTTATGGAAAAATATCACGGGTAATGCACGATTAAGATGGTGTGTAGGTGTGTAGGTGGATAGAGTGGAGTAGAGATAGATTCATGAGTACAATAACAAAGGAATTAAGTATGAATATGAATTCAAGCTGTCTTTTTGATGGCGCTCTGACGCAGCGCGCCGTCCATCATTTTCTGGACGTCGCTCACAAAGAAGGGCACAATCTTGGGTATCCATTCGAGCTTGGGTCCATCCGCCGAGCCGAGGCTCAACCCGCTGTCGCTGCGCTGGCCCATCCCGCTGCTGCTGCTGCTGCTATTACTGCTGCTGCTGCGGTTGGTATTAGTACTGGACGTACTACGAATGCTTCTCCTGTCATCGTGTTCATCTTCGTCTTCGTCGTCCGACCGACTCGCGTCATGCTCGTCAATCTCTTCGATATCATCAAGAATCCCCGTCGCATCGGTGCCCTCCGGCAAGAGCTTGAGCAGCTCGTCGTAATCTTCTCGGGCCGTCGTGCCCGCCACCTTGCGCCGTGTACGACGCAGATGCTGTAGTTTTTGTTGGCGCCGGTGCTCGCACAGCGCGTCCATCTCGGCGCGCAGCGCCGGATACGCCTCCGCCGGCACACGGGCCGTGCGCACGGTCGTGTCCAGGTCGAGCCGCTCGCCCGGCAAGATACCGTGGGCGATGGACGACAGGACGTGGTCGACGTACGCAATCAGCTCGTCAAAGAGGTGCGACGTGTCTTGGGCGTGCACGCGGTGCACAAACTGGTAAAAGTTCTGCTCGTGGCGCTGCACGAGCGCGACAAAGGGCTCGACCGTGTTGGTGCCGACCTCGACGTCGAGGCTGTCAATCAGCGCGAGCAGGTCGTCCACAAACGCGGCCAGGTGCTGGATCGACTCGCCAATGTTGGCCGCCTTGTAGACCTGGGCGAGGGGCTGGTAGAAGATGGCAAACAACTCCTTGAGAAGCTCGCCTGTGATGCCCTGGAACACGAGCGTCATCAAGAGCTCCTGCTCGCGCTTACGGGCTTGCAGGACCCAGAGCGCGTGGAGCTGCTTGACCCGTTTACGCGCCTTGGCGTTGCCCTTGTGGTCTGGGTGCACTTGCGCGATCTTCAGAATCTGCTCAGGTCCAAGCGCGGGTGCCACGTCGTCTCGCTGGAGCAGCGTCAGCGTCTCCATCATCGGCGTCCCGCCTAATCAGAAAGTGAACACTGGGTTGTTTATGGACTGAGTTATCTTACGTGTCCGCGCTTCTTCGTCATCGCCGAGGGGCGTGCTCACTGCGTTTGCGACCTTGGCACATAAGACAGGGTCGCCAATCTTGCGTTCGAGGGCGTCAATCTCCTTTTGAAGCGCCTTGGTGTCATCCTGCATGTTGGCGAGAATGATCCTACATATCACACATGAATTTAGCAATGTCCTGTCATATAGATGGCTCAAGGTACCTTTGAAACAAGCTGCGGCCACCCAAGGGCTGGGCCAAGAAGAGGTCGAGGACACCCTTGACGATGGCCATCGGGTTGGACAGCTTGAGGATGGTCGCCATGGTGCGATAAGGCATGAAACCATGGGTGCGTTTCAGCGTCGCAATGTTCTCCGTGGCCGAGTCATCCGTGACGAAATTCTTGTGTAGCGTAAACGCAAAACTAAAATGGAAAGAGTTGTCAGTTCGACCTGTGTCGATGGAATCCACCGCACAGCAGACTTACTTGATGCGGCCCCATTCGAATGCTTGGCGGAGCGAGTCCGGCAAATCTTTGAGGAGCGCGGTAGCCTTGATGGTCTCAATGACATTCACGAGACCGCCGGGCTGCATGACCTGTTTCTTGAGCATCTCGAGAAGGTCGTTGAGTGCCACGACACGGTCGTCGATCTCTTGTCGAAACAGACGCTCCTGCTCGGCGCGCTGCTCATCCGCAACGATCCGAGCCTGGACGTCCTTTTGCTCCGCGTCTGATAACTGGATCGGGTCCGTCGTCAGAAACTCAAACAAGGCAGGGTGCCGGGCAAGTTTGGGCTTGGCGACAATACGGCGCAGGTAGGCGCGCAGCGCCAAGCGGTCCTTTTCGCGATACAAGGTGCTGGTATCCTTGGCAGCTTTGGTGGGGACAAGCGGTACCTTGGTGGGAAACTCGGCCCGCAAGCGATCATAGAGCACTCGGAACTGACCGTGGCGGCGCGCGACGTGGTACGTGGTGGATCCATAGGTCGCCTCGACGATGAATTCATTGTGCGCTCGAAACCGCCCTGAACGCACGTGCCGCTAAAATGACAATATCACTTTTTTTTTAGTCACGCACGCCAGAATGACTCTTTTTTTTTTAATTTATTTAGGAAACCTACCACCAGCACCACGTTGACGTCAATCGGCTGATCCATCTGGGTGCTTTTGATACCGTCATCGCTGCCAGAATGACTCCCATCCTCGGTAGTCTGATCTGTGGCCTTGTGCGTGCTGCTGCGGGTGCTACTTGTATCACTGGCGGTCTGCAAATCGTCTGGGGTGACCTTGATACTCTCTTCCTGGCCCTGGACGGTCTTGATACCTAGGTTGAGAGCCAAGATCAAGGTCTTTTCGAGCTTGCGCATCATGGCTAGGCGCTGTGAAGCATCGGCCTGGCTCGGGACGTAGGTATTCAGCTGGACTTTGCGAAATTCTTGCAGAAATTCGTGACACCGCTGCCAAAAGTCATCCTGACGTCCACTCTTCAGAAGCGGAAACTCGACAACAATATGCTGAAAGACGTAGCGCAGGAACGGGAATCGTGCATCGGCTGCGATTGACTTTTCACCCAACAATGGGGTCAGATCAGGGCACTCGAGCATCGCGTCGAGCTCGTCTCGCAGCTGAAGCGACAGGAGCTGTCGTTTGAAATAATGGAGTTGCTTCGGCGTCAGGTCCATGCAAAAAAAAAAAAAAATGACGGAAGGGAAAATGAAGACAATAAGAAAGAAAAGAAAGAAAGGAAAAGTGCGGATCGGTTTCCTATTGATTTTTATTACATATGCGTTTCGTCGTCGGCTGACAACCAAACGATGATCACAATAAATAACCCGCCCCTACGTCCTGTTTCAGGTGCCAAGTCGTACAAGAACTGACGTGTGTGTGCGCTTGTTGTAATGGTCGCTTTATATTATTCTTACTCTTAGACATGGACGGTTTCTTTCCACAGCGTGTCGGCGAGATAGTGCACGTTATCGCAGCCGATGCCCTTGTTGATCTTGCGGCTAAAAGGATAAATAAAAATAAAAAGGATGAGCGTCTCACATTTACTTTTATAGAGATGGATGATGACGGTGGTGGTGGTGATGACGTACATATCATTTGTGCTCATCTTGAGCCAGCCAATGGCCAGTGCGTTTTCCTTTCCTTCGGCCATGATGGCCACCATCGACTCAGCCGGCAGCTCGACATCCATGCGAGCGCCCTTGGAAGTCAAGCCAGGACACATGATGTTGGCGCCTGACAACACGAATTTGATCGCACCACGGTCCACACGCAGTTGGGGCAGCATGTCCGGGTCTGATCCAAAACGAGCGTGAATATCCTCGATACATCCTTCCTTACTTCTTCGCGCTTACATTGGTGGAGCAGCTTGAGCGTCGGGAAATACGGGCCGTCAAAGTGCTGGAAGAAGAGGATCTCGCCATTCACAGACAGAAACGTGATATGCTCATGGCTATCCAGCAGAGATGAGTGTATGCTTCCGCCTGTGAATTAGGAATTACCCCTTGATTTGAATGATGGGCGTGCGCTTGGGCATGAGGTCTTCCAAGATCGGTTCAAGCAGAGGAAACTGGTCTTGGATTTTGGTGCGGATCGCGCGCTGCACGCTCGACTTTAGCTGGGACTGGCCCGCAATGTTCTCTTGGAAGCTGAATCTGTGCAACAGAGTAAGTAACGAGCCCTCCTCCTTTGGTCCGTGATGCAATTACTTTTTGAACATGGCGCGTAGTGGAAAAGAGCGATCTCGACACACCCATTTTTTTATTTTCGAAGCGGACTGAAATTGTTTGCTGATTTTTAGGCGTCCATAGGCTGCGATGGATAGGACAGATCCTGCGGCGCCTCCTGCTCTACTCTGTCCGCATTATTCGCTTTATACGACACACACACACGGGTCAGGGCGGTGGGCCTTCATTATGCTGTAGATCATATCATTAACAGGCAGTTGTACGGCTCTCTAGGTGATGTGATCTGACATATCCCCATGAAAAATATTCATGCTTTCAATAGAACCATTTATTGCGGATAGGGTTATGAGGGCGTAAATGCGAGCTGGATGGAGAATGGGGATGGATATTGGATGATGAAGCTATTGTGGTCTTATGAAGTGGCGGGTACTTCTCGAATCGCGTTGGGAGGCGCGTTGCCCTGGGATTCCGTCATGGCGCTGTCGAGGATATACGTGTATGGGCCGCGTTTTCGCTCTTCCGTCATCTCGTACGCGATAGGCAAGTGGCAACCTAATACGCACTTGTTAGCCTTTGCTTTATGCTTTGGGTAGAAAATTAAACTTACGTGGACAAAAGTATCGGTATTGCTTCTCGTATCCATTGGGTCTATCCACAGAAAAGCAAGAAGAAAAAGTGACGACATAAGTTCCATGTTCCACCTAGATCGTGATTAGAGATCGCACCTGGAGAGAATGACAATCTCAGGACCGTCTGCAGAGAGTTTGTATGTGCGGCGTGCGTTGGAGACAATGATGGCATTGTCAGTCCGCCTCCGAGGCATGTCTTCGAGATTAGCGTCAACCACGAGCAAGAACTCGGAGCATAGACAATAGTAAACATGCAGCTTGTCACGCGTGTCTTCGCCTGTGGTGTTGTTTTTGGAGTGATCCGACGAGGAAACGATCGAGGACGAGACGATCTTGGGCATATTTAAACTGTTGTAAAAGGAAAAAAGAGTGAAGGGCGCAGAAAGAGGGAAATTATTTCTGAAGGAGGTGGCCTCGGCTTCTCTCCCTGCTTGTCAATTCAGTGGGACCGCCAAAAAGCCAGTATGTCCCTCGATTCGGTTTCTTGGTATGCAGACACAGGTATACAGTCCTCTCTCCTTTTTTATAGTGTACCGTGACAAAGGAATAAGGTAGTGCAATCGACGGTAAGAAGCTCAACGTATCGTCGTACGCATATGCATGTAGCAGTAAGTACGTGGATGCAAGCAAACGGCAGTTGCGATTCAAAGTAGCCGAGGGGTGTATGTGTATCGGTAGATCTCAGCTCAAGGAGGCCAAATGCGGTGCAAACCGACGGACGGTCACGGCAAATCGTCAGGATGTGTGAGTGTCGAAAAAGAATAAAAGGGTAAGGAATGTAAATGGAAGGCGAATAAAAGATATAAGTAACCAAGTGAAGTGGAATAGCGGGCTTCTGACATACACATGCATCTATAGACGAAACGATATAATGAAGGTAAGCAGACCACACATACATACGTACAGATCCGATTAATAATTTTGATAAAAGTCATCGATGGTGTCAGCAAACATTCAGATCTGGTAAGCCATTTTCAACACGCTACGGATGCTGGCATCCACCGTACAAGTCCACACTGTCAGATCCATTGGCACGCCGTAGGCATCACGTCTTTCGACGATGCGATTCTCGGTTAATGATATTTCCGATCTCGCCGGTCACCGCCAAGCAAAGCGAGTCTGCATCTTAGAAACGTCGAATGACATGTGCGCAGAGGCAATATACACCCCAGAACGGAGGGGTGTATATATAGACAATATATATGTCATAAGGCCCCTGCAAACGCTGCGGATCTGGGAAACCCAGCAGGCTCGAGGTAGGACAAGCAGGTTGCGTTCATGCGCGCTCAAGGCGTGGGTGGGATGGGGACGGGGGCGGGGCTACGACGTCCAGCTGGACGTAGATGTTGATTAGGATAGTAACCACCCTATGCGGCCGTCGTAGGTTTGCAGTTTTGCCTGACTATGTGGCGTTTGACGCTGTCGTATAAGAATGATGTTATTCCATAATAGTATGATTTTCTTTACTGTTTTTGGCAATCTCTGCGTGGTGTGTTATGTGTGTGTGCGCGCTGTCTGTCTGGCTTGCCTTGCCTGCCTGTCTTACCATCACGCTGTCTTCAATGCTGAGTTACATTTGTGTGTGTGTGTGTGTGTGCGTTGCTTTACGCTTTCCCTTTTTCTCCCTTTCCTTCCGCTTTTTCTCCTCTCTCTTTTTTAACTTTAGTTTCGCAAAAAAGCCATGGGCGCCAATGCGTCAAAGGATTCGGGCTTAAGTCGGTCTACGCATCACAAGCACCACAAGATAGAAGACCTGGTCGACTTGGGCTCTGTCTTGCCAAATAACATTTACCCCACAACCCAGCAGGATTACGATGCGCGGAGTGTCCGGCAACTGATCGTACAACGCAAGCTTGCGCCCTTCTACAAAGGTTAGTCAAGCTATGCGCTCGCTCTTCCGTCTGCTAAGCTGGAGTGATTTTAAGGTCTTCCTGACGCTCCGGAGCCAGTGACCGAAGCAGGCGCGGAAAGTACGCCGAATAACCCCTCTTTTAACACCACTACGAACGCCGCTCCTGGTAACAGCACCAGTTCTTGCTCAAGCGCTGCTGCCCCAGCCACTGCTACTGGTACTGGTACCGGTACGAGTGCTGGTACTGGCACCGCTGCTTCACTCCCGCCGCATCCTCCGGCTCCCAAACAGTCCTCGTCCTCGTCCTTATCGCCTCCTCTTCCTCCGCACTTGCGCCACTCGTCTTCCACCTCCTCCGGCACCCGCTCCCGCTCGGCCTCCAACGCTTCCGATAGACAAAAGGCTTATGTGGAGCGCATGCGCCAGCGCGAAAAGGCCCTGTACGACGATGCGACGGAGTGTCCTATCTGCTTCCTGGTAAGTGAAGGGAAAAAGGAAAAGGGAAACCAGAGCCCAGAGACCAGAGACCAGGTGGCAAAGCGCTGAGGACACTTATCACGCACGCTGCATGTAGTATTACCCGGCCAACATAAATCACTCGCGGTGCTGTGACCAGCCCATCTGCACCGAGTGCTTTCTGCAAATCAAGCGACCTGCCGAGACCCCCACCGAACCTGCGTCGTGCCCGTTCTGCATGGAAGCCAACTTTGGCGTCATCTATGAACCGCCGGCCTGGAGTGAAAAATACGAAGCGCGTCATGCTTCTTCTTCGGCAAACCGAGCCCGCGTAGGACCCTCCTCGCCAAGACATACCACCTCCGGCGTCAGTGATGGTTCTAAACCACGCCGCAAGAGCGTCGGTGCCAAGAATCCCAATGTCGTTTTGATTGGTACGAACGCAAATGGGAGAGTTGGGAAAGCAGACCTGTTGACCCATTTATTCACCTTGGGCTGTATTGTACGGATTAGATCATGTGCGCCCTGACTGGAACAAGCAGTTGGCCCCGAATCCACGTGCTGCCTCGCGTCGCAACTCTGAATCCAACGAGGGCGCTTCGCGCTCCTTTTTGCGCACCACGCCCATCTTTACGCGTCCCGGTCGCTCCGCTTCGTCGGCTGCCTCGACCGAGTACAATCACTACCTGGGTGCCATGCGGGACATGAACATGGACCTCGAGGAGTTCATGGTCATGGAAGCTATCCGCATGTCTTTGGCTGAACAAGAAGAACGTGAGCGCCAGCAGCAACAACAACAACAGCAGCAGCAACAACAGCAACAGCAACAACAGCGGAGCTCGCTGCAGGGTCAGCCGGAAGTACAAGCGCAGGATGAAGAAGAGGACGATGACAATGAACCGCTTGCAAACAACATCCAAGGATACCAGCCCCCCAGCGACTCGGACGCATCTGCCACCGCGGGTGGGGATCATTCTCACCATCACCAACAACCACAGCAGCAACTCCCTCAACAGCCCGATCAACAACAGCAACCACAGTCGTCTTCCTCTGTACAGAAATCGTCCCCGGATAACACCTCACCCGCTCCACAGCAACTCGCTTGAACTGTATTTTTTGTATAAAGACCTTTTCTTACGCTCCTTTGACATCATCATGTTTGTTTGCATGACGCAAAAGACAACTCCACATAGAGCCCGCCATCTGTCCCTTTCATCTCTCTACGAATGCGACCTCTATTGCTTTTTGTCGGTTTTTGTTGTTGCATGACTCGGAGTGTTTCAGCATGATGTGTTCTGGCATGAGAACGGAAAAACGTCACGATGAAAGGATGGTATCAACGTCACCTGAACGTGTCAAGCCATCCCATTGTTGTCACACTGTCGATCAAGCACCGGTGGGCGGATATATCATGGCTTGCCCCTGATCCATGCAAAAAAAAAGGTGTTTATCCGTGATAGATAGGACATTGAACCTAATGATCACCCCGTCTTATTTGTCAGTCATGATAAATTATTCCGCAACGCCCTTCCCTTCCCCCCCCCCCCACACGCCCACACAAATAAAATTGGAGGCGGCTCTGATATCGATATGTCAGCTCCTTTCTTCAAAGTCCACTTGACATGTCCACAATGGTATGGGGGTGTTGCATAAATTTCAGGGAGAAGACCAGGGAGCCCTCAATTTCTATACATATCCAAAAGGGATACACTTGCTCCCACCGTGTCTCCTGTTGTATAGGCCGAAGTTTACTAGACACACAGGCGATCCATTCATGTCCATGTCCGTGTAAGCAACATGGCACACACAGAAAGAGAAAGAGAGTATATGTGCACCTTGTTATCTACAAGTATTTGCTCAATAGATTTATTTTCTCCCATGGGCCACAAGGGATGGTTGCTTGAAATGACAAATAGAGCTGGTTGCACAATCATGCAATGACTTGTAAGCACATAATCTTTTTTTTTGTGCTCTCAAGTCCATCATCTACCAGCTCCGCATGAGCTTGGTACTCGCACTGACTCGTGGAAATTTATAGAACGCTGTTACTAAACTTGAAGAAGAAATGCACTCATACTCTCATTGAGCGGCGTTTGCATAGAGTGGTCTAAAGGATTGACTACCTACAGCACCCTTACATTGTGATAGAATACATGAGGTATCTCGTCAACATTATGTATAGCCCATGAGCGATACTTCTCTGCACACATATACAGGCACACATAAATATACAAAAAGAATGCTCCTGTGTGGTACTGGGACTCTACGCATTCGTTTCGTGATACGCTTGACAGATACACATGCAGTCGTGTGCTGGTCTGCGTAATGCACTAGGCCAATCAAATTCATGGTATTGCCGCTATCGTTGCCATCCTCAACCATGCCTATTGGTGATAGGGCCAATGTACATAGAGCCTTTATCCTTGTGCACTAGTCTTCTCCATGAGTGTACTTCAATATCGGGTCGACGTGAAACATCGGTAGCGTCGTATTAAATGTGCATATATCCTTGCTATGGACGGAGATCGAAATGGTGCTAAAGAGAGGGCAAGGAGCGTGTCGTTGCGTGGCTTGAATCCAATCCACCTCTTTCATGCCATGGCGTCGTTCGCCAACACGCCGATCTCGCCACCGACGCCTTCCCTCGCTGCGCCTGTAAAACCCACGTGCGCTTCTTACAAAGAAGCTTACATTGCCGCGCGATGCAGACAGGGCCGCTATGCTTTGGCCGCCCTCTACGCGTTGGCGCTTTTTTTCACTGTGGCATTCCAGCTCAAGCTGGGTAAGCAAGCCATGACTGCAACATGAACAGGTTACTCACCATCCGTCACCAGCTCTGCCTGATATGAACACGCTCGTGCATACTGTTCTGTACTCGATTCTCCTCTTCCTCCCCTTGGCGGTGCTCCTCATGGCGCGCATCAGCCTTTCGTCAGGTACGATTCACATTGACAAAGAAAATGGCAACATGTTGACACAAGTGCGCTTCACTATAGTCTGGGAGCCCATTCCACCGAGCGATGCCGCCGAAACCCTTTTTAAGCTGACCCGTCGCGATCACGTCATTGTCTTGTTTATGTACATGATGTCGGGTGCCTGGATCGTCCGCACCTACTTTTCCTATCTTCAAGGCGAGACTTACCTCGACCACTTCTTTATCTACCCCCACGGGTAAGAAGAATCCGCTTATATTGCAACCCCTAAAGCTCACCTGTCTTCTCATCTTTACTACAGACAGCGTTTTGGTACACGTCAGATGAACGAGGACAATCTCTTTATTACCGTCTATGGTCTTGCATTGGGTATCTATGCCTTGATCAGCATCTGGCGGGATACCTGGAAGCTTCAGATGCTCGCTGTGCAGGTGCGTATCTAGACCCGCGTAGCTGGCTGCTTTACTCACACCAGGAAACAGCAACCAAAGGCGATGGCGCTTAAGCTCAGCCTGGCCACGGTCGTCCATGATGGCAGCAAATTCGCATTCCAAGTCTTCTGTGGAACCTACGTTGTTTTCATGTTCTTCAATGGCACCATCTACCGTCTCGCTGCTTACATCTTGTCTGTCGGTCTCAAGTATGTCCAGCGCTCAATACTGACACACGCACACAATGTATATGTACATAAGCGACTCACATAGTGTTCTAGTATGCTGGATACCCCTGTGGTGGGCTTTAGCTGGCTCGATCTCTACTTGTTCTTCCGCATGCTCTTGGCCGGTACCCTGGCGTCCAGCTGCTTCCAGGCGGTCGACCGTGTCTTTAACGTCTTTTTCTCTACGGTAAGCCGAGTAGAAGCAAAAGAAGAGCCATTCCCTTTTTCTAACGCGAACAATATTAGGTCGAACCGATCTCGGCACCCTACGCCAACGCCCATGATTGTCTCTTGTCGGGTCTGCGCGAACGCGAACATCGCACCGTCCAATCGCTCGCCTATGCTGAGTTGGCGCAGATCGCCAATAAGGATCCCGAGCGACGCGTGGCCATTTTCCAGGATATTACAAAAGAGCAGGACGGCACGGCTTATGAGCGCCTCTCCAAGGAATGTATCCACATCCTCAGCACGCTGCGTGGTGACATTGAAAAGGAATATACCGGTGCAGGTAAGATATAAAAAAAAGGAAGCTATAATTTCTCGGTGAAGCCTCTGATGCACTTTCTACTTTAGCTCCCAAGCCATCCCCGAAACCTGTCGCTCCCCCGGCAGCGACCACATCACCGAACCGTATCCAGGTGCTGGACCAAGACGTGCTGGCCGCGCCCAGGACTAATCACGTGGTTCTGGATGACCGGACAGGCAGCCTGTTCACGTATGCCTCTACGCTTGCCGAACCCCATCTGAGCCAGCCCCATCCGCCCGTGCCAAAACAGCGCGTGTTCAAGGTCCTGCAATGGCTTGAGGCGCGTGTGCAACATTGGGGCTGGTACCAGCGATGGCTCGCGGTGACGGCTGTTCGCAAGACACGGTCGCTGTTCAGCCATTATCCCGTACTCATGTGGGCCACTCAATGTAAGAAAAATCGGACACATACAGACACGATGCGAAACACATGAACACATAGACCCTGACTTGTATGCTTTGTAGCGCTCGGCAATCTGACGGCCGCCTCTTATAAAGAAGATCCGTATGGCCTAGTGCAGCGCGACATCTCGAACGTGCTCGACGAGCTGTTGGCGACGCTGATTGCGACCGAAAAGTTCCTGCGCACTCCGCCTGCGGGCGTAACCAAGCTGGCCAGCAGCGGACGCGGCAAGCTGATGCTTTACGAGCCCGAAGTGGTGCTCCTCGGTAAGAAAAGGAAAAAAAAAATCAACAAAAGAATGAAACATGACTTAAAATTGCTTCCAAACACTCACATTTCAATTTTAGCCTTGCGCGACTCGATCTACAACATCACGACGACATTTAAAGACTATATGGATCAATTCCCGGTACGGAGCGAGCACGCGGCCAAGCTGAACGAGTTTCTCCAGTTTACCAAGGAATAATAAGCGAGAATTTGAAGAGAAGATCTTTTTCAGAAATAAAAAGTGTACATAATTACATCTTATCCTTCCATTATGTCTCTGCATTGGGAAGCTCGATGGTCTCTTATTTGCACTACGTCTATGTTTGTTTCATTTAACGTCGATCGCTTACATATTTAGTTCATGGGATGTCACATATTAGTTCATGGGATGTCATGGTCCGCAAAACAAAAAAAAATATACCGTAGATCAGATTGTATTAATCATCGGGCCGACCGACTTACTGGAGCTCACGCTGATACATACTTCCAGAAAATACAACATATGGTCACATCCACATATTCCCGACCGTCCGCGCGTTGCACGGATGGATGTGCGTGATCATTCTGTATTCTCGGGTTTGGGTGCTGTGTTCGGCGGTTTACTTCCAACGCGTTTCGTTGGTTGGCCCATATTATATGCAACTCTCGTTTCCGCTGAGATCCACAAATCGATGACCCGTCCTACACCACCTTGCGCTGCGTTTCTTCGAGAAAAGAAATGGATTTGTTCTATATTCGAAACCAACAAGACAAAGAATTAAAGAGGTGTGATGATCCCCATTTTTCCTCTGTTCTTGCACTGTATCTCTGTGTCTCTGACACAGTATTGAAACAACGCAGATGGAAAATTCTCGTGGCGTTCGGCTCTGCGCGCGTGTGCGGACAGGGCGCGCGGGGTTGCGGCTACGCTTAACAAAGGACGGACCGTCAATTAGCCGTGTCCGCCAAGTGATCATTGGCGGTGACAATCCTTTTAAAAGCCTGTCATTCGCTCACTCGATTGCGTGCTCTGACGAGATATCTCGTAATTACACCAAGCAGCATTATTAAAAAAATCTCTATCTCCAAACCACTGACATTTTTTTTCTTTGTTGTTGTTTCCCTTTTCTCTTCTGGAACTTGTATACCTCTACCCCCCTTCCCTTTGCTTTTCCCGCATCATCCTAATACATGGCGACGACGGACTCAACTTCGTCGACGGCGGCACAAACGCCCCCGGTGCCCATCATCCTCGACTATGAGCCGATCTCGTTCTTTCAACTTGGCCTGCGCACCGCCCGACGACTTCCCCATTATGCCAAATCATACCTCTCCAGTTTCTTCCCCATCGTGTTCTGGATCCATCGCTACAACCTGACCTGGCTCATCTCGGATATCATTGCCGGCGTCACCGTTGGTATCGTCGTCGTTCCCCAGGGCATGGGTTATGCCAAAATCGCCAATTTGCCTCCGGTAAACATGACAAATCAACACAGCAAAGTACACCCGATATTAACTTTCAACAGGAATACGGTCTTTATTCGTCCTTTGTGGGCCTGTGTATCTATTGTTTCTTTGGTACATCCAAAGATATCAGTATCGGACCCACCGCGGTGATGTCGCTCCTTGTAGGACAAACGATCAATAAGGTCAGCGAGCAGTACACTGGGCCTGAAGTGGCCGTGACACTCGCCTTGTTTGGCGGTATCATTGCCGTTGCTATTGGCATGGTTCGCCTCGGTATCCTTGTCGACTTCATTCCCGAGCCTGCTATTGCTGGCTTCATGACAGGCTCAGCCATCACGATCGCGATCGGACAATACCCCAAGTTGTAAGTTTCAAAAAATAATTCATAATCTTATCTGCTTGTATGCTTATCCCCGATAAGGTTTGGAATGACAGGTGTCGACACCCAGTCGTCGTCGTATCTCGTCTTTGGCAACTTTTTCAAGCACCTGCCCAACACCCACCTTGACGTCGCGTTCGGCCTGGTCGGCCTTTTCTTTTTGTACGGCGTCCGCTACAGCATGGGCAAACTCGCCAAGCGCTACCCGCGCCTGGATAAACTCTGGTTCTTCTTGAACATCTCCCGCAACGGCATCCTTGTAATCTTTGGCACCTTGATCGCGTACCTCATCCAGCTCGGCAAGAGTAGCAGCCCCGTCAGCATCCTCGAGGACGTCCCAGCTGGTTTCAAGGCGATGGGTGTGCCCAAGGTGGATACCCAGCTTCTATCGGAAGTGGCCGGCACCCTCCCCTCCGTCGTGATCATCCTGATTCTCGAGCACGTGGCCATTGCCAAGTCATTCGGCCGTCGTAATAACTACAAAATCAACCCTGACCAGGAGATTATTGCGATCGGTGTCGCCAACATCCTCGGCTCCTTCTTCGGCGCGTACCCCAACACTGGTTCGTTCTCGCGCACAGCCATCAAGGCGCGTTCGGGCGTGCGCACTCCTCTGGCCGGCGTCTTCTCTGCCCTCGTCGTGCTCCTTTGCCTGTACGCCCTCACGCCCGCGTTCTACTACATCCCGGATGCCATCCTCGCCGCTGTCATTATCCACGCCGTCCAGGATCTGGCTTCCGGCCCCAAGTTCGTCCAGCACCTGTGGCAGATCAATCCACTCGAACTATTTACCTTTGTCGCGGCTGTGTTGATCTGCTTTTTCACCACTGTCGAGTATGGCATCTATGTCTCGGTGGGTTTGTCCATCTTTTTCATGCTCATCCGCATCGCTCGGCCACGCTATGCCGTCCTCGGCCGTGTTCCGGTTCGCACTTACGACGACACGAAGCAGCCTCAGTATGTTTACGTCAAGGAGAACCACGCCTCACTGCACGAGTTGGTCGAATTGCCCCCACCGGGCGTCCTGATTTTCCGCTTTGACGAATCACTCACTTACCCGAACGCCGGCTTCATTTCGGACAAGATCATGCATTATGTCCAGGATAATTTTGTCTCAGGTCAGCCGCCCCCCACGCGCAAGGGCGATCGTGCATGGAATGACCCGCGCCCTCTCGTAAAACCCGAAGACCTCGAGGCCGCTCAGGCCGCCCAGGCTGCCGGCCGCAAACTCGGTGCTATCGCACTCGACTTTAGCGCGGTCAACCATCTCGATTCCACCGGTGTCCAAGCCCTGCTTGATCTGCGCCTGGCCATCGACCGATTCGTCGGCCGTGAGGTCGAGTGGCACTTTGCCAGCCTCGCCTCACCTTTTATCCGCAACGCTCTGATCATTGGCGGCTTTGGTAAGCAGAATGGCCGTGAGTCCCACCCGCTCGAGCTTCTGCCCGTGATCCCGCCCCACCGAGACGGCCAGCAGCAGCAGCAACATCAGCAGTCCCAGACATCGACCGGACCCTCTTCTTTATCGTCGTCGGATGCATCGATCCAGTCAGCGGCTATCGATATCGTGGTGACGGAAAAGCCCCACCAGATGACGGAGGAGAAGATCGAGGCCGTGGATGCCCTTCATCAACAGCAGCAAGCAGAGGAAGAGCATCCCGGTCTGTCGCAGCACCGCGCTTCCTACTATGCACTGCTCGAACGCGGTGTACCCATCGACCGATACCCATTCTTCCACTGGGATTTAGAGGACGCCGTGCGGGCGGCCACGATCGCCAGCGAAATTGCGCTCTCGCGCGAGTAAATAGCTCTGATTTTGTTCTGTAATTTTCTATTTTTGCTTGTAACATCTCCACATTTCCTTGTATATACCAAAAACCCCCACTTTTCGATTTGTAAACTTATTAAAAGAAACAAACGCATGGCATGATCGCATCATAGTCGTCTTTTTCCTTTTCTGCGGTTCTCTCGATTTCAACAGCAAAAAAAAAGAAAAAAAAAAGAGAGAGAGAGAGAGACAAAGAATGACGTCGATCCAGACCTGCATAATGACAGTCGTCATTTAAAACAAAAGAAAATAGTGATGAACAGGGACAAACGCCATGCAGTCAGCAACACGAACACGCACGCAGTCAACCGCCATGATAATAATAATAATGTAAGTGCCTAAATCGTGCCCGTCTAGGAGTCTCCTTCCTGTTGGATTTTGGCAGAAAAAGAAATTTAAAGTAATGGTTAAGGAATGAAATCAGCTTATGAAACAACAAAGAACAGAAAGACGACAGGATGGATTACAAACTGGCGCTGCCAGTCAATGCCGAATTTCATTCCACACCGCTTAGCCTGCCTGTGCTATCATGAGTGAAGTACAGAGTGCTTTCTTGTCCATTGCCAGATTTGGGTACTGACATGGGCTGTCTAGGTGAGCCCTTTTTTTTAAGAAAGCGATCGCCCTCGCTCGGTCCCCCCAATGTAAAGAAGGGGCCCCTTTGCTTACATCGGTCCTGCCTCCGTTTCCATCCTTCTTTCTTTTTGCTTTATGATGCAGCGTATATAAATCCTTTTTTCTTACATATATATATATATATATTCTACCTTTTTATTATCTTGCCCCTTCTCACTCTTTTTTCTGCCTTTCTCTTTTCTTCCTTTCTTTCGTCCTGTCCTTTCGTCCGTCTTTCCCTTTCTCCCTTCCTTTTTATTTTCATACATGTCTGTCAACAGTTCAGCCACGACTATCATACAGCCACCTTTATCACCCACTTCAACCGCACACGAGGTGCAGTGCTCCAGTTCCAAACCCAAAAACGTAGTCATCAATTTGGAAAAACACGACAGTCTGAACCGCGAAGAGATCATCCATTATCCGGCTTATGACGACGAATGCTCTCGGCCGGCCTCATACACCCCCTCCAACTCCTCACACCCTTCCTCATCGCCAGTGCACCCATGGATCACTGCTTTTCGTCAATGGCGGCACAAGGTAAAAATGTCAACTATAGGAGAAGCCAGCAAAAGAAAAATTTCGCTCACGCATGACAAGTATCGCGAATATCTGGCGGAGTTCCTAGGTACATTAATACTCGTGCTGCTCGTCAATGGAGTCTCGGCCGAACAGCGACTGCCCGTTACCGGAAGCGACAAATCCTGGCTGACGACAGCTTTTGGTAACGGTATGCATCGACCCCGAGAAAAAAATCAGAAAAAATTTTGCAGAAAAGTACACATACAAACAGTCCATTTATCTCAACTTGATAGGTCTCTCGGTCTTGCTTGCGATAAGTGTATCAGGCCACATTTCGGTAAATACTCCCCCTACTTTTATTTTTTATTTTCTGCTCCCCTTATCAACATGCACTTATACATACTTCTGATAGGGTGCGCATATGAACCCAGTCATTACGTTGACCTTCTGGTTATTTAGCGGGTTTCCGAGACGCAAAGTGCCGGGCTACTGTGCTGCACAGCTCGCAGGATCGTTCATGGGGGCAGCCACGCTGTATGCCATTATTAAGCCGGCCTTGGACCAATTTGACGGCGGCGAGCGCGCCATCTTGGGCAATACGGGAACGGCCGGTATCTTTGCAACCTATCCTCCGCTCTATGTGGGTATTGGGGCAGCGATCGCCTCTGAAGTGGTCGGGACCGCCATCCTCCTCGTGTTGGTTATGACCACGGGGCATCCCAACAACCAGCCATTCTGCGGCGTTCAAGGATTCGTCGTCGCTTCTGGCATCAGCGCCATCCTACTTGCTATTGGTTACACTTCTGGTTTCTCCCTGAACCCTGCGCGCGATATTGGCCCACGACTCTTTACTGCCTGTGCCGGTTGGGGGAGCGGTGTCTTTACCGCCGCCAACTACTACGCGTTCGTGCCCATGTTTGCCCCCCTCCTGGGGGGCCTCGTCGGTGGTATCACGTACACCATCTTTATCGACCACGCTCCCGCCACCTAAAACGCAAAAATCAGCACGACACATTTGAATGACAGACAAGAAGGTCGCATCCACATCCACATCGCACTCACGCACACATCCCCACCATACTTTTTCTGTACATAGCACTCTATCAACGCACGCAATTCACACACATACGCACGCACATCACAGCTGCAATCAAAAATTTTCTTGTCCCATTCCTCCCACATCTAATGAAAGCATATTGCAGCACATGCATGTAGTAAGAAAGAGAACAACGTACCGAATGTTGCCACTTCTTCTCTTTACTTTTTTTTTCCCTAATGTTGTAATCCCATAAAATATGTGATGAAGCTGACATGGACGGCTAACTGTGTCTCCTAAATCCCAGAAAAAAAAATTGCCTTCCATGGTCCCCCCACCACATGCCTGATCGGATCGTGGAAGAACTTAAAATGTTGATAGGTATATAGCCAGTTACCCAGTATGTAGAAAAGGCTCACTGCTCGGAAAACATTGATGTACGCTTCCCCTTGTTTATTTTTATCAACATGTTTTCGACCTTTTGTTCTTTTTCCATTCTTCTCGTTGCTGGAACCTATCATCGTCCGAGTCGCAAATAGTCATGTAAGCCTTCACTTTTTTTTTACTTTGCTTTTGGCTGTGTTTCTTTTCTTGTCTATGCACCATATTAACTCTAAGATTGACTTCGGGTAGAATAGCTCAATATGCAAGTGCGCTGCACTATAACAGACGATAAGCGTTCTCCAAAAACAAAAAAAAAAAAACAAAAACAAAAGAGAGAGGGATTGTTTATAATCAGTAATGCTTCTATGTGTATGCAAAAGAAAGAGAGATAAAAGACTTTTTTTTCTCTGATTGATCCATATTTCCCTTCGTTATGCGTCTATCACGAATTAAATACGAGTATATATGCTGATCACGCAATTTGGCAGATATCGACGTCGTCGATCATGGCGATTGAAGCGCCCAAGCACCAACCGGTCTCGGCACCTCGAATCTTCTTGGCAGTGCGCACGAGACGCTCAGGCGGGACATCGTAACCGATGCGCAAAAGACCGTGGATATAGGTCAGATCGAGACAATAGTCGGGGTCTTTCAAAGCATCGAGGGCAGACGGCACATGCTTGAACGGATCGGTGTCGCCGCGACAAACGCGCTGGGTCAGCTCGCCGAGCTCCTGGACGGAAAATTCGGACGGCATGCCGAGCGGCTGTGTCAAGTCGTAGAAGAAACTAAAGACGTAAAGATCGCGCTGTGTGAACGTCTCGGTGATGGGTGGTTGGTAGACGCCGTCAAAGGCGCATGGCGCGAGCGGGCACAGCGCATCCTTGCGGAAGACGCGTTCGACGACGCCGCGGCAGGCGGCATGGCCTGCACCCGTGCCGATCAACGTCACCGTCGCATTCTCGTATGTGACCGTCTCGTTGTGGCCGTCTGGAAGACAGGGATGGAACACTTGACCGGTGCGGTCGGCCTCATCCTTGAGTCCATCGACCATCTCTTGCTTGATGCGCTTCCGCGCCTCCTTCAGACCGTAGCCGAGGTACGAATGCTGGTACAAGCCGTAGTTTTCACTGCCGTAGTCCAGCACATACTTGTGCTCGCCTTCGCGCATCGCGTCGCCCACGTTGAATGTCGGCTCAAACACGATCTGGGTGGATGCGCCACCGAGGTCGAAAATGGCGGCCGAGTGGCCCTTTTGCGACGGACGCAGTTTGCCCAGGAGGTAGTTCACCGTGATCCAGGCGTAGACACCCTCGTCTTTGCCGTCCATGACTTCGACGCCCTTGACAGGGAAGGGATATTTGGTCGTCAGACGGTTCTGGACCGCCTTGAGGATGGCATCGCTCTTCTCCTTGCCAAGCAGGCGCAAGCCGGCCGTGGCCTTGACTGCGACCGGCGTGCAGCTCACCTGGTCGGCCGGGACGTGCTTGAGCGCGACCTCCATCAGCTCATCGAGCGACTCAGCTGCGCCCTGAGCATCCTCTTGGTAGGAGGAAAGACCGGGCTCGATAGGGTAAAAGACTTCGTCTTCGAGCTCAGGCTCGGCACGGCAGTAGTTGAAACGGTAGACATGGATGCGCGAGCCTGAGGAACCGGCGTCGATCATCAGGGCGTACTGAACCAGCGGTCGTCCTGGATGCGGCGTAGTGCAGTGCTCAGAGCCGGATTCGTCTGTGGTTTCGGGTGTGGGTGGCGTCGGCACGGCTGCGGTTTCTGTGACGATCACTATAGTAACAGGTAACAGGAACCCCATTCCAACATGAGTGTGCATATTAGGCTAAAGTAAAAGGAACGCACCATCGTCTTTAATGTCCGGCTCGCCTTGGACGTTGCTCGCGGTTGTGTCAGTGGAAGGGAGGGCGGGGGATGAGTAGGACTCGGTAGGGAAGAGGAGCCAGAGAAGGAGGAGAATGGCAGCGGCAGCGGCTGCACATTTGATGAAAAGCGATTTCCGAGTGTTGGTGTTGGTGGTGTTCATCATGCGTTGGAACCAGCTCCGCTGTCTTTCCTGCTTGATGGTGATGGAGCTCTGGCGCTGGTGAGTGGGCAAGGAGGACGCGTTGTTAGCCACAGTGGATGACAATGGATTCAGAGGGATGCAAAAGAATGGAGGGCCTCTCTCACAGGGAAAAGGGAACAGAATATTATAGATAGGTCGGTTTCAAAAATAGGAGCTGGCCAAAAAGAGTAATGAGGGCACCAATTCGGATTGGCTGAGAGGCACCGGACGGCCGATCCGACACAGAAATTGTGTATCAATGTTGTTCTACTTGCAGTATGTACTATAAACGGTTTATTTACAGTCCCCAATGCAAGTATGTACCGGGGCTTCGCTGGGAGGTGGCTGTGCACGCAAAACTTGGCTGAAAGACGGATGCATCCCTGCGATGAACTTTCTCTTTGCCTATAATCATGAATGGATTCGATATGCATGCACCGCACATTCCTCGCCGAACAGAAAAAAAAAACCGAGACAATTTGAAAAGAAACGTTTGGCTGGGAAATTAATTAGGAACGGTTTCATGTCTGCCAAGAAGGATAGTAGATTACGATGGGACGGTGCCAGTGAGGCTGAAAAAGGAATCAAAAGAAAAAAGAGCATGGCCTGTGGTTTTATATGTGCATACTGTATAATCTACGATAAAGTTTCGATTTGACACTGCGCTAAACAAAGGACAATAAATCAGCCAGCGGGCGGACACACGCAGAAGGGTGCAACTGTCTTAGCTATGGACGCCTTTTTGCAGTGGAGCAAAGACCAAGGCATCGAGTCCTCGGCTGTACAAGTCAAACAAGATTCGTACGGTGGCTACGGTCTCTTCACGACCACGGCGATTGAGCCTCAATGTCAACCTGTTCTGCGCATTCCCAAGCACCTTGTCATTGATGCCCGACGCACCCTCGACGATCACGGTCTGGCTGAGCTTTTGGAGCAACTGCTCCCGCCCGGTCCTATCGAAGAGCTCCTGACCAAACCGCCATTGCAACGTCTGGCGCTACGTCTCTTTTTGGTCTATCATCGCGAAAAAGGCACGTCGTTCTGGAAACCTTACCTGGACTGCGTCCCCGACCTATCACAGATGAAGAAGCACCATCTGTTCTTCCGCACCGATCTTGACCCCTGCTACGAGGGCACCAGCGTAGCACTCGCCGTCAACTCCAAGCGCGAGCAGCTCGAACGGGAGCACGCACGTATCTCGACCTGTGCGCCGTGGCTGACTCTCGAACAGTGGACCTGGGCCGAGTGTGTCTTCAATACACGCGTCGTCGACCTCGATGAAAATCAAGACGATGAACGCTACGCTCTCGTGCCATTTTTCGACTTTGCCAACCACAGCGGTGACCCGACTATCCGCTGGCGGTGGGGCCAAGACAGTCTCGACTTTGTAACCTTCGACGACCAAACCGAGACCATCGCGCCTGGCTCCCAAGTGTGCATCTCTTACGGCCAAAAGTCCAACCAGGAGCTGCTTTATATGTACGGCTTCTGCCTGCCAGACAATCATGCACCCTCACGCGTCGTGATGGAGCACGTCGATCTCTTTGAAATCCGTGAATTTGACTTGCAAAAGCCGTGGGATATCGCTCACCTCTGCTTTATCCAATCTCAGTCCGAGATGCTGCCGCCCATTACATACTTCTCCCCGCCAAAGGAGGATGAATCAGAGATGGACGCACCGCACACCGTCTTCTCGCATACGGGCTGGACCTTTGCTGCCATTGTCTTCATGTACCTCGCAGCTCTGGACCCCGACACTGCCATATACTATGCCGATCTGCCCCACCGCGGCGGACAGGTCGTTCTGCACACCCTCCACAACCTCGATGCGGACGAGCTCGCGGACGCGCCTATTCTCGCCAGCATTGGTGGCGAACTTTGCCACGACCTCCAGGATGTTTTACTCGCCATTGTCAAGCTGCCACAGTTACCGCGCATCCAGCACCGCGTCTGCAGCTTGCTTATGGACATGGCACATCTTCATATCAAACGTATTGACTCCGCGCTCGAAAAGATGAAAGACAAAGATGACGCACTCTACTCCCACCTGCGCATCTACTGTGGTGATGAACGACACCTGCTTGACGACGCGGCGCGTGTCATGCAAGAGCGCCAAGATACCTTGGTTCTCTGAGCATGTCTTGAACCCCATCCTTGCTATTCCCTCTTTACATGCCTTGACTTGTAAAACTTGCGACATTCTACTGTACATTTTGGCATAAGTACCCGTATACTATAACATCATAAGTACCCCCATATGCTGCTTGCCCCGCTCTGAGGTAAATCTTTCACCCAAACAGTCCCCCCCCCCAAAAGCAGATTTTTTCTTTCAGTTATTTCCACAAGAAAGTAATAACGGCATACCTTCCTCCGTTTCCTTGGGGCTTATCTGCGCCTGAGAATGTGTATGGGTATCGACGCAATAATTTGATACAGAGTAGACAGAGCGTCTCCGTTATCTTGCGTGACACATGTGAGCTTGGGAGGAATGTTGTCAATATTCGAAAAGCAGCTGCTACTTCATCGATATCCCGCGCCATACCCGCACGGACAAGTCCCGGGATTACGGTAGGTATTTCGTTGTGAGTATAGATATACCATGCCGCTCCATGCTAAGAAGTAAGACCCTTTTTATTGTCGTCGCGTTAGCACGAATTGGCTTGCTACCGCATTGCAGCTTCCCATCAGTGTTGATATCAATTAATTCAGAAGCATAAACCCTGAAATGTGTGTTCGAGGCATCGTATGTCATGCGTCATGCAGAAAAATAAAGCAGCCATTACAGGAGAGTTTATCCTTTGCGGCACTAAATTGGTCTTAGTACCAAAGCCATTTTGCGAGCGCCAGAGTTCAGCACGTTTATATGGTATGCTTAAAACGACTTTCATTCTCCTATTAACTTTCGTCTTTCACAGACACCAAAAATGACCTATGAGGATGGGTGAATTCTACAGGCGTTGCAGGAGACATCTCCAAGTGAACTACTGAAGTACCGTACTTTATTTCTCGTTCCTAGCGCTTATCTACACCATTATTAAAAGCAGTTTGCTCAGCTACGATGGTAGACATGACCCATGTAAGGCAATATTTGAAAGATATGACAAATATTGACAGCCTTTATATAGTCCTCATCCTTTCAAAAGCCAGAAACATATGTCAGCATGGATGTATGCGTAAATCCTATAACAAGTAAAAAAAAAAGCGGTTTGACTATCGCACTCTACAAAAGGAAACAAAAAGACATGAATGACCAAGAACTCCAATGTAGAAGAAGCTCTGCTGCTACGCACTGAGGAACTGATCCAGATTTTCTTCGATCGATTTTGTTCCACAGTCGACCTTGCCCATAAAACTAAATGCACAACCGTAAATGAAAACAGAAGATGAATATGCAAGCTGACGCCAAGTAGGTTATGTATGAATTCGGTAGTAACATACAAGGAATCCTTCATTATCATGAATTTTGGCTTTACAACTTAGTTTTAAGTAAAGGACGTTGATCTTAGAAAGCAAAACACCAAGGACAGTCAAATATTCTTCCTTGCCACGCTCTTCGCACTCGTCATCCCCATCATTTTCTTGAGGAAAGAGGGGGATGACAATGGTCGCATTGCATCAGAATACCGGTATGCCCTTCTTCTGGACACGTATATACCGTCGATAGTTCCGCCACGGCTACGCTGCGTACGGATACCTCGCCAAGGTATGACCGTATAAACTTGAATTTCGCAGCCATTACATATATAAAAAAACAGTACGCGAGAGCAAAGTGTTCATTAATACTGTGCGACGCTTATATGCATTATAATGCAGGTCAAGCGTCGATCGTCGCTATTCGCTGCAAATTTTCCCACAAGTTTCAGCTGAGGATAATACAATAACATTGCTCCTCCACGGTATATCTTTTATCAGGGAGACAGCTCTCGCTATATAACATATTAAAGTTTCATATAAAGGTGCGAAAAGACAACTGCTCATATTGCTGAAGTATAATACTTTCTTTGGTGCTGAAGCATGCCACACAAGTCCGTAGTAATGCAGAATCGATAATATTTTTTTTCTTCTATAAGGCAGATTACAAATGGGGGAGATGATGATTTAAGTACGAAACGCTTGTCTTTAGTATTTGAGACGAGTGTAACGACGTTAGCACAGATCTAAACAACCCACCTAGGCTGTCTACTGTCGTAAGTAATTAGATTGCTTTTATACATGTTCCATCTGCACCATCCATATAGATTTCAATAGTCCTGGTTACTAGCTTAAAGATGCATGCAAAGTATATCAGAACATGTAAGACATTTCTTTCTGTTAGAAGAAAGAAGACACGCAGTCGTGACGTATACTATTAGTTTCAAATGCACTATCCCCAAGCTACACCATGCTGTGTTACAAGGAAATCATTGACGAAACATAAGACAGCAAATAAACAAATGGGAATAACTGGCAGCGCAGTAAAAGGTGATTAGGTGCGCTACAAATGTCCAGCCGCTATATAATTACTTGCGGGTCGATTTGGAGCGCATCTAGTTAGTTTGCAGGGCACTTCATAATAGAATTCGACCTCGCGACCATGCGTTCACTGGGTCAGTTATATGTATATCCGTCTCTGCGTATATTTACTATTTGACAGAAGGTAGAAGGTCCATATTCTAGTCACGTAGTGCTGCATATGATGCTTACACCTATAAGCCCATAATTGTGTATCTAGCATTGGTGTTTGTATCTGTAAGCTGGCAATGTATGAACGATAGGTATGTGACCCATTTTCGTTTCGTGAAATCTGTGCTCAGTGCAGCCTATGTCACATCCTCGTCTTCCAGGGACTCCCAGCCGGCGAGGCACAAAAACGGAAGATAGCATTTGTGATGGGGCTTCGCTATTTCCTCGTGAAACCTCGACTGTAGTTGATGGTGGCTTTGTTGCTGCAGCAAGTGCTCATAAATTGGAGCGTCCATGTGTATGCATAAGCATAAGAAATTAGAAACCCGAATTCCTTGCCCTTTCTCCCCCCCCCCCCCTTTCTCTCTTTGTCGGGTTTCACTTGAAGAGAGGCGGCAACATAATGGATGAGCTGCTGCAAGGCGCACTAGCAGCCAACAAAGAACGCGATCTCGTACGATTGGAACAATGCCTTCGCGAGTCTCTGGAGCTTGTGCTTGGTTGGCGCACGAATGAGTACCTCAAGGCCGGCAAGCTGGATGTCGCTCTAGATCACGCCAACGCGCTCATCGAAATGTACCCCAACTCACCTGTCGGATACATATCAGCCGGGGACGTCTATAGCGAAAGGTGTGATTACAAAAGAGCCATTGATATCTATGCCGAAGGACTCGCCAAATCAAATGAAAGGTGCACAGCAGAGATCGCACAGCGCTTGGAATCGACGAAGCTGCTACGGGACCGAAAATGTGATCCTCTTGAGTACCTGCCAGGCGAACTTATTGCAAAGATATTCGACTATGTACCAGAAAAACGGGCTCTTTGTACTCGTTTGTCGCGCAGGTGGCGACACCAGCTTCCACTGTTGCCAATGTGGTCCGCGCTTCATGTCGGTATCATAGAGCAGCGCACGCCTGGCGATTGGCAGATTGGCCTCGCCCAGGTGCTGAAACCCAGTTTGCGCGAGATTCACATTGAAACCGACTCCAGTCTGTGCCCTATCCTGTCACTGATGCAGCAAGCCGGGTGTACTAATGTGAGAAACGCAGGTAAGTCTGCCATAGACAACATCTTCTGCAGCAAGAGCAGCTATATTGAGCTGACACATGTCCAATCATAGTTGTTTCAGACACGACCGAATACAATCCCGATCGCAGCCTGCCGGAAGGCCAAGTCTTACTCGACCATGCGTTTATCACGGACCTAGGAGCAGTAGGTGGACGTTTGACACATTTACAAATCACGTCAACCATGCGACCAGGCAACATTCTTACGATTCTCCTTACCTTGTGCCCCAAACTACAACGACTTTCCTACGACGTCGAAGAATTCAGCTATCCCTTTGCACCGTGGGACTTTGTGCCGCTCTCGGCGCAGCCCACCGATTTACGCGTTCTCAAATGGCCTGACTGGTCTCATGTTATGTCCACGCCGGATCTCATATCAACCTACTGCCCCAAACTGCAGAGTCTGGTGGTGGGTTGCTTTGGCACACGATACCGCGAAGATATCAGCACCTACCTGGAACGCATACAGGAAAACTGCCCTCATCTGCAAGTACTGAACCTGCCCCCCGCCATGACATACTGCAACCTCGACGAGCCTGTCGCAAATCACGAAGGTGGCTTGCGACGTCTTTCTTTGGGACCGCATTGCTTTGTGAATCCCAAAGTCTTGAGCAATATATTTCATCGCCACCAAGAAACCCTCGAGCATTTTCAAAGTCATATGGGTACAAGCAATTCCGAATCAACAGACACAGCGCGGCACATACTACCGCTGACGCTGCCACGACTCAAGTCGCTGGACCTTTGCTACGATGTTCCGCGCGCGATTCAGCCCTTGACCCTTTTCCTCCATATTGCGCAGGCGATCGAGGACGTGGCGTTGATGGAGATGGCTCTGTCCGCCCCGATGGCGGAAGCGCTCGCGTCCCTACCCAAGCTACGGTCTGTGACGGTCAAGTCGTGCTACTGCGATCCAGGAGTGCTGCAGTGGTTGGTCGAGGGACAAATCGCCAGGGGTCGCTTGAGCACGCTCGAACACTTGGATATATCGGATGACTTCCAAGAATCATGGGATGATACCGTGTTTGCTTGCTTCGGCAACTTATGCAACCTGAGATATCTCAAAGTGTCTGCACGCTCGCGGCGCTATGTCAAAGCAACAGCGGTGCGCAGATTCCTTTCGCACGCAAAGCGGTCCGGGGCCGCACACAAGCTGAGGTTCCTCGAACTTCCAGTGACAAATAACTTCCGGTCAGCACGATCCCTCATCATGAATACGCTCACATCCATCGAACATTTACACCTTTCTCCCCCTTGAATATTCACGACTTTTACCCTATTACCTCTCGCCATCTTTCTTGCCATGATCAGCCGCCCGCCCTCTGCCTCCCCCCGGATTAGCGTATGGTACTCTTCCATCTACATAATGTGCATATTAAAAATTATGTCTATACTTTGTTATTGCAGATCAGTACTCTTGACCGTTTTCTATTCAACGCTGGGCGTCTTTTTGATGCGCCGCATATGCGTTACACAAACGATAACGCATGACAAAAGCATACGAAAATACCACTGTAAAGATAAATCCTATGATGAGAGACAAAGTTTTTGCCAGAATTGATCCTGCATTTTCTCTTCACATCAATCCAGTCCAAGTAAAGACCCGTAACGTTTCGACTCACGTTCAGTGGATCCTCGTCGCCATGTATATAGGAACGACCTTCTTGTACAATACAGCAAGAGTACAGACCTCTTTGAATGGCGGTCTAAGAATATTTGAATAGAACGTGTAAACTGCTCGCCGTATATTTGAGCAAGGCAAGGACTTACACCTCAAAGTCGCATACTATAGTATAAATTGTAGTGAGAAAGATCGCAATTACTTTGAAAGTATGATCAGCAAGCAAGTAGTGACAGTGCGTAAATACACTGACTATCTGCTGGAACCTGAAGCTCCTTATCATTACATTCATTCCTTGGCCCTCTTCCTTGTTCTCAGTTATACGTCTTCCCTATTCACAAAGAAGTACGGTATCCAACCAAACTGACCAAAATGAGACTCTCTTCTCGCCTGGATAATGAGCGTCAGCTATACCCATAAGTGCAATGCAAGGATCGGGTCGTCATATTAGTACATTAAGCCGCTTTTTCTTTCGGCTTGCGACACTCGTCCCATTATATCCTATATGCAATGTGCAGAAACCATTGTAGATTGTGTACTTGCTTCTACTGTTGCTCACAGTGCTGCTCACATAAAAGAGATGAACGAAATAGCCCTTTAAAAGGAAGTGTATGCCTATTCGAATTTGATGATGTCGCGCCAAGAGCGAGAGGAGCCAAGTACCCGATCACCCGTTCGGGGAAAGAACGGACTTACGATTGCCGTATATTTATGGTAAAGTGTATCACCTATATAAAAAGCCAGAACGCAGCAAACCACATCGCGCACCGCGTTTCTGCAACACTTTTAGATACACCCACTTTTGCTACATTTGTTACTTTTTCTCTCTTAATTTCACATTATCATGTCGAATCCTTTCGAAGAAAATAACCCCTGGTCAAACCAAGCCACGCCAGGCCCTCGGTTCGGCAATGCCTACGAGGACGACGACAACAATGCCTGGCAGGGCAGCAACAAGATGCCCTCACCCTCCGATTACAGAAGTACGCCCACGAATTGGACCGAGTCGACCAAGATTGAGCAGCCTGCGCCGTCGGCCAGTCCCAAGTACAACTTTGATAATAGCGCGACACCGGTGGGTGCGTCTGAGAATGCGTATCAGTTCTCAGGCACCCGTCTCGGCAATCAAGACTTTGGCGGCGGAGACGCTTACTCCAAGGTACAGGTCGAGAACAACGCGGCATCGCCTTCTCCTGCTCCTACGCCTGCCGGTGGCAAGCCTCGTCCGGAGGAAGTCGAGGGCGCGCTGCCGCCTGTTTGGGATGATAAGCGCTTGAACCCCTCCAAACTCCGGCTCCTACTTCGTTTCCTGCAGTTCATAGCCGCCGTCGGCCACCTTGGTTTTGCTGCTGGCGCTTCTCCGGTAAGTGGTGTCCCTCTATGTCAAAAGCAAAAGACGGTCTCAATTGACACATTGTGCAGTTCTCGGGTGAGGATGTGCCCTTTGACAGCAAGGCCTGCTTCTATTTCCTTTATGCCGTCGTAAGTGATTCATCAAAAATCACAGAAAAACTTTTTTATAACAATTCCGCCCGGCCTTAGGCTATCCTGACGATCATCTGGGCCTTCTTCCACATCATATTCTACCTCTACCGCCGCGTCTCGCATGGCAACAAGCTCAACCGTGTCTTGATGACTGGTACAGACCTTCTCCTGTGTATTCTGTGGGGTATCGGCATCATCGTCGAGATCGCTATGTTCCGCTGCTCCCCTGGCGGCCACAACCACTGGTGTGATTTGTAAGTAACCGGCTAGTCTTTCCGCATCCATGCACTCATTCTACTTATTTTAATATAGCTACAATGTGTCCATCTTCTGGGGTTTCCTCGAATTCGTCCTGTTCATCGTTGCTGTGGGCTGGGACTTTGTGGGCGGTTGTATCCGACGAAAGTAGACAAAGCGCGAAAAAAAAAATTATCCCATACCCTTACTCCATTCTCGCTCCCATACTGTACTAATTTAATGAACACCCCCTTTCCTGAACCGTTGCATCTTTATTTTGGACTTCATATCCTTTGTCTACCACCCCATCGACCTTATGCTTACACTTACAATAAGGAAGATCTACCTTTTTTCCTTTATTCATTCGATCTACGGAATCATCTTTACAAGGTGCCACTAAGGCAGAAAATGTTTAGCGTAAGATTTTAGAGTTCTTGTGCTCGTGTCACTGCCATGCTCAGCGGGTTCGTTCAGCTTCTAGTAAATATTTCATCCCATTTGCTTCTTGGGACTGTATGCTGTGATTTCTTCCATTGCGATAGCCATGTAGACCCGCGTATTCAAAAAGTACATTATGGAAAGACGCATACAGAACCAATACCGCATGGTGGAAACTGACTAGCTAATATAACAGCCATAGCAGCGCTGCATTTTACATTTTACTATGTGCATACAAATGGGAGACCCTTTCGCAGAGTTGGGATCATCAGAAAAAAAAACGACTATTTTTGGTAACTAAGCAGGAACCGATTATGCATGGCAGTGGTAGCCTCGGCATAAAAGATGTCTACATGCGCACAAATCACGTATCCTCTACCCATTACAGAGACCTACTGACACAGTAGTTACGAACTCGATTACACAACTTACTATGTTCAAACTTGGACCATTGAATGACATATTATATTAAATGAGTGTAAATGCCATCGGCACAACATGTTACTATTCAGAGAGATTCATAACATAGCATCTATATTTATGGAATAAGATGAAAGATGGGACATCCGGGAACCTCCGTTTTGGCAAACGTGCGCCTGCGGATTCGATCAGATAATTTGCCACACCTTTTGTCTTGACCACCAGAAAGGATATTTAGGGCTTGCGTGTTTCCTTCGGATATCCTCTATTGTATCGTGGGATCTGTAAGGTATGTTCCCATGCCCAACGTCAATAAGTATCATAAAGATAACCGTCGATGCATGCAAGTACATACATGCCGAATTATGACTCTGTTATATTTCATCGGTGCAATGAACTTGCCTGGTCGCCTGTAAGTGTAATCGAGCGGCGAAAGGGTAAATGACGCCCTTATACGATGTAGCAGAAGGCGTGCGAAATTTGTTATCATAATATCTTGACCGGGTATAAACTGATGCTAAGGGGCCACAAAAAAAATAAATGTCAAGCTTGGCTTTTATAGTTTTCGCCTAGTTTCTTTATATCCATGGAGACAATGTCTTCCAGACCGGTTGATATGTATCAGCTTATAGGTGCTTTAGATTGCGCTAGAAAGGTACTGTAAAATGAAGACAGGACACTATCGAAGGGGGGCCAATTTCATTTTGCCATTGACTCTATTCGACCAATAGGGTGCAATCGTATCATCGAAATTTGTCTCTCGGAAGAATTTGCAGGAGTTCTCATAGATCGATTTGAAGCAGCCTTCTGGTACAGGCACGTAGGAACAAATGATGACGGTCATCTTGTAGTACATACACGGTACTAAGCATATCAGCGTTTGACGTATCAGCCTCGTCAGAATGCTGTGACGAAAGGAACACTTTCCATAACTACATCATCTCCACTCGCCCGGTCCGGCTGGCGTAGGATACTCTTCCATATGGATAGTGTGCATAACAAAGGTTCTGTCTATACTTTCTTTATGCAAAATACAGCTCTTGCCAATTTCTCTACAACGTTGGATGTTTCTTTGATGAGCCGCACTTGCGTTACACAAACAAACAGTGCCAAAAGAGGATAGAGAGGCACACACTGCTTTTACTGCTTTGCATTGGCTGTTATACAGCATGGAGCAGTTAGGGCATCTACGAACCTTCGTAGTATGCCTCTAGGTGAGGCTGACCATCAAATAGGAAGAGTGGTGGCGAAACTGAACTTTATTCTTCTCTAACATCTTTCCGTCTCAAATGAGTACTCCCACAAGCCTTGGAATTTCGTTTGTCATTGGTCTACCAGAACACATATGAACGAAGAGTATTTAAAGGAAAATTGGGCTTACGGAGCCTTTTTATAATTAACGCTTCCTTCCTCAGAAGAAGGGAATTGTTCATGTTTAATAAGACGGCTGACCCTTTAATGCCATGTGTGCCTTCGTGATGTTTTTCTCTTTTGGGTTGATTATGGACTTCCAGTCAAGTAAGAAGGGCATCTTTTGTCGATACGGCATGCTCTGCATAGAAGGATAGTATTTAAGCGAGTACTGTTTACCATGATACCGGCATCTGCACATGTTTTACTTTTTATTGAAGCATACTTGGTATCTGATGTAGGAACTTTATTTATTGGCTCATAATGATCAAAATACAAAATAGAGGTAGGTACTCGGTATATTTGTAATAGTGCTTTGATGATTCAACTCAACTCAAAACAGCGTCAGCAGAAAGAACGTTTACTAGAACGAGAGAATTTTGAACTGAGAACAATGATATTCAGCATCAGTAGCAGGCAAAAGTAAGAGGGTATGAGGTCAGTGAAGACTTAGTGTGTGAGTGTTGAAGCTCAGATTGTGTCTGACTTTAATCGCAATTGAGGCGTATGACACCTTACGGGCCGGCCAAACCGAAGTTCCCCCTCTTCCAATATGGGTAAGCCAAAATCAACATGGGCCATGGTGGCATGGATGCGTGTGTGCATCCATCCATCCATCCACCTGCTGCATCCATCCATCCGTTTGCTAACCTGATGCAACAGGTATCAGCCGCGACTCCCGCCACAAGCGCAGCAACACCGGTGCCAAACGTGTGGCCTACCGCAAAAAGAGAAAGTACGGCATGAGACATTGAGAGAAGGGGATGGACGATCGATCTCGGGAACTGACAACAACCACCCCACAATTAGGTTCGAGATGGGCCGTCCCGCGGCTGCCACCAAGCTTGGTGCCAAGCGCATTCACTTAGTCCGCGTGCGTGGTGGTAACTACAAGCACCGTGCCCTCCGTCTCGACAGCGGTAACTTCGCTTGGGGCTCTGAGGGCCAGTCGCGCAAGACGCGTGTCCTGACCGTCGTGTACAACGCCTCGAACAACGAGCTGGTCCGTACCAACACCCTCGTCAAGGGCGCCGTTGTCCAGATCGATGCCACCCCCTTCCGCCAGTGGTATGAGGCCCACTACGCCCTCGCCCTCGGCAAGAAGAAGCTCAACGACGACAAGATCGCCGAGGTTGAGAACATTGAGGGCAAGTCCAAGCGTGTCCAGAAGACCCTCGAGGCCCGCCGTGCCAACGGTCAGGTCGACCCCCTTCTTGAGGACCAGTTCGCTGCCGGCCGTCTGTATGGTAAGTCTTGCAGCGAGTAACGGTTATTCCGATTGCAGTGGTGTATTGACATGGAGGGTTCATTAGCCATCGTTGCTTCGCGCCCCGGTCAGTCTGGTCGCTGCGACGGCTACATCCTGGAGGGCAAGGAACTCGAGTTCTACCTTCGCAAGATCAAGTCCAAGAAATAAATAATATCTCTCTGGACATCCACCTTTTGACAATAAAAGCATGCATTTGTAGAATTCAAAATATCCTTCCAAATATTCTTGTTATTCTTGCGTCTCTGTCGATCTGTGGATAGGTAGCAAGTGGGCATAAAACATACAACGTGCATTCCATGAACATGCTAAAGGATCGAATGATGGGAAGTCATGCACTGCCGTACAGTACAGTACATAGTGTAAACATACTCCTAAATATCGGATCGGTGTGGGCAGAGGCAGAGGCAGTGCTTGGAGAGCCTGGAGTGCAGTAGTCGGAATTCGCGGGAGACAGGGACAAGTAATATGTGGGAGGGCCCCGCTGCCGGGCCTAAAGTGCATCAGCCAAATCAAGGCCACCCTCTTTTCCTGCATCTGACATCATGGTACGTACTTGACCGACGCACACACGCCCGCCATCCATCCACCACCACCCTGCAGCAGCCATCACGACCACCACAGCATCCTACTCTGTTCAGGCGGATGGATACGCAATGGATGGATGGATACATGAAGGATGGATACACGGCCGTGCTGGGTGCCACACATGGGCCCATTTTCTTACATTGACCCATTCCACTCATGGGCTCTCCATTTCATTCTTTACTGTGTAGAGCGCCGAAGGACAGCAGAAGCAGAACCCGATGCGCAAGCTCAACATTGAGAAGCTTGTGCTCAACATCTCGGTGGGTGAGTCGGGCGATCGTCTGACGCGTGCCGCCAAGGTGCTCGAGCAGTTGACCGGTCAGACCCCCGTCTACTCCAAGGCTCGCTACACCGTCCGTACCTTTGGTATCCGTCGTAACGAGAAGATCTCCGTCCACGTGACCGTGCGCGGCCCCAAGGCCGAGGAGATCCTCGAGCGTGGCCTGAAGGTCAAGGAGTACGAGCTCCGTGCCCGCAACTTCTCCGCCACCGGCAACTTTGGTTTCGGTATCGACGAGCACATTGACCTGGGCATCAAGTACGACCCCTCCATTGGTATTTACGGTATGGACTACTACGTCGTCATGGGCCGTCCTGGCGACCGCATTGCCCGCCGCAAGCACTGCACTGCCCGCGTCGGTGCCACCCACCGCATTAAGAAGGTAAGGGATCCGTAAGGTTACCATTTTAAGGGTGTTGCATATGCTAATGTTCATGACGATGATACCATAGGAGGAGACCGTTGAATGGTTCAAGAGCCGCGTATGTATTGTATTTTATCACAAATTGACAATGACTAACTCAGTTTCTTTTTTTTTTTATTCTGCTTTGCTTTTTAGTTCGATGGCATTGTCCTCAACAAATAAATCATCTATATGGTTTCTGTTTAAATTTACCACACACTAACCTGTACATAGAACGTAAATGTGTATGTGTTTGTATGCGTTTATATATATATGTGTGTGAGAGAGACAGAGAAACAGAAAAAGCGTTGTGTATACATGTGGTGCTTTGTACGTAAATGTGTGTTCATATGAGTAACAAGGATGGTGTGGCGAAGCGCGCATTTCAGGAATAAGCGAGGGGGTATCGGCCAATCAAAAGAAAAACAAGTGGTCACAGTAGTATTGTTTTACAATACAGACATCGTAAAACCCGAGTCAGGGGCCTTGGGCAGTTTCTTTCCCTCTTTCACCCGCACTTTCTATTTACTTTTTCCTCTTTCGCACGCGAGAGCCCTTTTGACCCACCCCACTTTCAAGAAGGTCAAATAAAGAGGCTCCTTCCAAAGGAAAGAAGAAAAACAGAAAACAGAAAAAACAAAAAAAAAACGAGAAGCAACCCCGTTTCCGTTTTCGCTTGGTGTTGCTTTCGCCTGCCCACTCTACCGCTCCTACCACCGTAGCAACCATTCCTCCTCAACGAACCTCGTCTGTTCTTCTCAAGAAAAATCAAGATGACTTCGTTCGCTCCAGAGCCTCTCCGCCTCACCGGCCCCCACCCCTCATATCACACGTCGACCCAAGCTCGACTGGCTCCGCCCGAGACGACGGCGCCTCTCGGCTGTCGTCGCCTGGCACACCAGTCGTGTTTTATCCTGGCCTCTCCACGTCTCCCACCATAGACACGCCCCCGCCCCAGCCTCCACCGCCGTGGCTCTCTCTTATGGACTCCCGTTATAATGACTCTACAATACTTCCGGACACCCCTCACCTTTCCCTGCCGCCTCTCAAGAAGCCTGCACGGTTCCACCCTTACGACCGCAAGCACCCGGAGGACGACTCTACCAATGACCTGTTTGGGGAAATCCCCACTCTCTTTCCGCCTAATCCTATCTCCACCTTTTCCACCGCCACTACCGATGCTGATGATGACGCTGCCGCTGCCGCTGACGCACTTGGGTTCACTGAATCCGTGCCCGATGATGACGATATTCTCGCTGATTTTATCCACGACGACTCTTTGCAAGGCCCCACGCCGCCTTCTTCCCCGCTAGCGTCTTTCGACGACGACCCAGTTGACGATGACTTTGTCTTGTTCCCATAACAACCCCTAGTAGTATAGTAAAGTATGAACCTGTCATACTTGTCCTTATTTTTTTTTTTCTTCTCTTCATTTTTTTTTCCCTGCTCCAACGCCTTATCATGCTGTTCTGGTGAGAGCATCCCCGTTTCGTTCTTTCCTTTCTTTCCGTTTGTCGTTTTGTGTGCTTGTTTTTCTTTTGCCTATCTTTCTATCTTTTTTTTCCTTTATATATAAATTACATTTTCTTCAGTTGTGCTTTAATGCTATCGACTCGTTCAAGTAGGGCCTGGGCAGTCTGGACGCCCGTTTTCCGTTCATGGCGGGCCTTCTCGTCCTGGCCGCAGAGGATACCATCGAGTTCAAAGAGGATATTCATGAGTTGTTCGTTGAGGTAGATTCCATATTCTGTCAGCTTTTGGCGTGCCTTGGGGTCTTGCGGTGCGTCCAGGACACGCTGTTCGTACTGATCAATGTCTGGGGCGATTTGCTGCGCCAGCTTGTTCGTGGCACCCTGCACCTGCGCCAGTACCGGGTTCCCCTCCTCTTTTTTCTTCTAACACGCACACGTACATACATGGATACAGTAAGCCCTCAGCCCCATTCTAACCTTATTCCCCTTTTTTTTCTTTTCTTTTCTTTTTTTTTTGTACGAAATATAATAAAATTATATTATATTTATCGTCTCTCTTACCTCTGCGGTGGATGACGCGAGGAGCATAACTCTTGCTCCCGGTCGTAAGCCGTATGCGCTTAACGGTTGGCTTTCATCCTTCATCACCGCTGCAATGGGAAAGAGGCCGGGTGAGAAAAGGGACGGCTCATGAAGGTAGAACGTGTGTACCTCCGTAAGCTAAAAGCTTGATGGTATGCAATCCAGTGACGCGCTCGCATTTCGCCTTCAGATCCCTGACCGTCATGTCCGGCTCGTAGTCCACCTCGAAACGCCGTTTACCCCATTTGACTTCTATGGTAGCTGCCATGCGTGTGTATATGTCTATCGTATGATAAGTGTATGGTGTAGAGTTTTATGGAAAAAGGAAAGCGAAAAAAAAAAAAAGAGCGGTAAAAAGGGAAAGCAATCCGATGATGTCTCTATAGAAAGAAAATATTATATTTCGGAAATGTTGGAATGGGAAAGCACACAATACAAAGAGGAAACGGTAATAAAAGGTGAACTAAATCTTCTGTTTTCTTTCGACAAAGACCACATTAGGTGGCAGATCCTGCTGCTCCAGAGTCTCGCGCACTGTCCGTGCCACGGGTCTCGGCTGCACAAAGTGTTGCAAGAGCTCACTTGCGGTCTGGATGCCATTCAACTCCCGGTTGGACACTTCGCGACCCAGCTGCTTCATTGCCTCCTTGACCACCTAATATGCCATCATAGGACTCGATCAGTATATCATTGTATATTCTGAGTCATGATATGGATAGGCTTTTTTTTACCGTGAATTTCTGGTCACCCAGGACAACCGACTGCCACTCGCTCGTGCCGGGGAACGACGATTGCACGATCGATTCCACAACCGCTGTCACTTGCTGAGGATCCTCAATGACCGTCTCGTTCTTCCACCTGTTCAAAATGGGGCCATATCCACGATATCATATATTAGAGCCAAAGCGTATGTGGGCGTATGTCTTTCTTACGAGACGATTTCGGGTGCTTCGCTGTATTCGACTTCGAAGGTGGGGGCAGTGACTGTGGCAGAAGACGTCGTGGTAGATTCAGGGCTGGGGGTGGGTTCTTGGGGCTCGGGCTTCTTGGCCCACGGGTTGAAACGGCTAAAACCGGTGCCGGTGGCTGCCAGTCTTGGGGTGGTATGCAGAGCACGTCGAGCAATGGCGAGTCGAAGCATGGCGAATGCGTATATATGTGTATGTGTATGTGTGTGTGTGTGTGTGTGTGTAAAGAAGAAAAAAACAATTTGACGGCCTACAAGCAAGGTTTGAAACCACGCCGCAAAATTGTCAAATTCCTAACGTCTGCTTTAGCCGATAGAACGTGTGTCTATTACCTCTCATACGCGACGTTTGATACATCGCTTGTCGCATATCAAAATACTACAGTACATCGCTAGCCATAAAGCAATAGACTATTATGTGCACTCGAGAAATAGGTCCATTTCTCATCCATTTATACATATTCAATAGAACGATTCTCTTTTTTTCTGCTTGCTGGAAGTAGCAAGCCTTTGCTTCGTCTTATGTTCTCCCTGCTCATAGAGTGTATATAATGAGCTACTACGTCATCAAATATATTGATTATGTCTGTTGGTATACGAGTACAGTCATAAACCTGGTGTAAACTGTTGCCTGTCGCTATAACTGCGCTTTTTGGACCGGCATTCTACCCATTTATGCCCTAGTTGCGAGGTGGCACTTTTGGTAGACTTGCAAAAGACGCATCCACTTGGTGTGATAGAGTTCACACGGAGTGACCCGTCGAGCCACTTGATAGACTGAGCGGGTCGATTATCAAAGGCTATTGATAGGAAGCGGGCCACTATGGGCTAAAGCTAAATTGAGGTGAATAAATCGGAGTGCTTTCGCCTTTTTACACTCTCCCACCTTACACACACACACATAGACTACTTCCATGTCGGTCGAAAAACGCAGTGCGTCACCACCGCCTACTGGCAGCGCGGTCGTGAAACGTGCGCGTCAGGAGGATTCAGAACGGACATTGACCCTCTCGACCGAGCGATCGGGTGCGCCCAATCAGCTTGTTGGCACCGTAGGTGACAAACAGATGCAGCCGCAACAAGGCTCTCTCACACACACGTCTTACTAGATCAAGCGCACCTCGAGCCTCGAAGCCCCCGTCATGCAGCTCGTTGGTCACTCTGTAAGTCAGTCAGAAAAAGAAAACCCATTGGCTCACGATGCTCTCATTCTAGGGCGAAATCTTTTCTGCTAAATTCGATCCTTCGGGCGAGCACCTGGCCAGTGCCTCATTTGATCGCCAGATCTGTAAGTGACGAAACGGAAACGGAAACCATAGACACGGTATGCTCAAGTGACCCACTAGGGCTGTGGAATACGTATGGCGAGTGCAAGAACTATGGCGTGCTCAAGGGCCATAGCAACGCGGTCATGGAAATTCACTGGTCCCGGGACGGAAGGTAATGATATATAGAACGACGCGCATGAGCACCCTCCTAACAGCCTTCTCTCATGTCCGTGACCTGTAGCCAAATCTTCTCCTGCTCTGCAGACCGGACACTGGGTATATGGGACGTAGAAGCAGGCGAGCGCGTGCGGCGGTGGAAAGGACACAACCTGGTGGTGAACAGCTGTCAGGTCGCACGGCGCGGGCCCGAGATGGTCGTGTCCGGTTCAGACGACGGCCTGATCAAGCTGTGGGATAGCCGATCCAAGGACGCCGTCACGACCCTCGAGGACAAATACCAAGTGACGAGTGTCGTCTTTAGCGACGCGGGCGATGCCATCTTCTCGGGCGGTCTCGACAACGAGGTCAAGATGTGGGATCTGCGCAAGAAGGACGTGGCTTACACGCTGCCGGGCCATCTGGATACCATTGCCGGCCTGGCCTTGAGCCCGGACGGCTCCACCCTCGTCTCGAACGGCATGGACAATGCTGTCCGCGTCTGGGATGTCAAGCCGTTTGCACCGGCCGACCGCTGCAAGACCGTCCTCGAGGGCGCACCCCACGGTTTTGAAAAGAACTTGATCACGCCCTGCTGGTCCACGGATGGCTCGCGTGTCGCGTGTGGCTCGGCCGACCGCACCGTCGTCATCTGGGACGTCAAGACCGGTAACATCCTGTACAAGCTGCCCGGCCACAAGGGTTCGGTCAACGATGTCGACTGGCACCCCAAGGAGCCGATCATCATGAGCGCAAGTACCGACAAGACCCTGCTCCTGGGTGAAGTTAAACCCACCGTCTAACAGAAAAGAAAAAAAAAAAAGTAAAAAGAGCATGTGTTGTTTTTCTTGTTTCCCTTTCCTTCTTCCTTTTTTTTTTATTTTATACATATATGCCATGATTTGAGAAAAAAAAAAAAACAGAGTTATGTGCTCGAGATGGATGATCGTATGGGGTTTCGGGTAATAAAGAAGATATGAGGGTTCCCGGGCAGGGAGGAGGGGGAGGAGGTTACGTGGAGGATGTGTAATGCTGGTCCCAGTGGGTTTTGAGCATTTGACAGCACTCTTGCTCAGTACCGTTCGGATGATCAAGCTGCCACCGCATCATGACGCGGAACAGGGCAGGGATGGCCGAGCCCGGTTTGACGCCCAATACCTGGGTGAGTTTTTTGCTCTAAGGTATCATGAGCTCGTCGCTCTCTTTCTTGGCCTACTCACCCCATACTACTACTTTTTTTTTTTTCACTTACATCAATCATATGGTTCCAGAGATAGCAGTCATCAATCTTGTATTTCTTGGCATCCTCGACCAAGGATGTGTAGCGCCCGACCAGGGATGGATCCAGATCGATGTCGATGGTTTCGGGCCTCTCCCAGGATGCCTCTGGATGTTTCGCAAGGATATCTTTGGCGAGGGCGAGGCGGAGCGTGGTCTGCCAGAGTTTGCCCATATCGCGGATCAGCATGCCGAGCTCGCCGCGGACTAAGGGAGTGTCGGCATTCTTGTGGACTGCGCCCTGTGCGTTGGGGATGTCGCGGAAGATGGTGGCGGTCGTGCTGATATCAACGTTGGTAGCCTATATTTTCCAGACACACACACACACACACACAATTGAGATATCACCTTGGCATGAGGACACAGGCACTTACTTTGATGGCGTCACGAAGGACGAGCTGGACGGGAGCAAACGTGCGCTTGCCGCGCGTGACGGGCGGCAAGTCAATGTAGGGCAGCACGCTGGCGGCGAGGATCAGGCTGCGCAGCGCCTCCGGGTCGGCCGGCCACACGCGCTGGACCCACTGCACGGCGCCCAACGCACGCACGGCCTGGGTCGGGGCGTCCTCGGGCAGGTTGGGTTCGGGCGGGGTGAAGACGACGGGGTAGAGTTTGAGATCGCGCAGCATCTGCAGCGCATAGAGCGGCTTGGGCCCGCGGAGCATCTTGTCGAGCTCGGTGCCGACGCGCTCGCGGCTGATCTTGTGCACGAGTGCGTCGCGGATGGCATCGTTCGCGGCTGCCTCGGCCAGCTCCGGCACGAGCTGGAAGTCGAGACGGCTCGCAAAGCGCACGCAGCGCAGCACGCGGAGCGGGTCGTCGTGGAAGGTCTCGAAGGGTGCCAGCGGGGTGCGGATCAGACCCATTCGGAGGTCGTCGAGGCCGCGCTCGGTAAAGTCCTCGACTTCGTGCGCATTCACGTTGTAGAACAGGCTGTTGATCGTGATATCCCGGCGGTAGGCGTCCTCCGTAGGCGAGCCAAAGCCCTATCGCGGTGTGAGTCATCGACGTTGCATTGCATCACATGGGCTCTTTTCTTTTTTTTTTCTTTTTTTGGGTGTCTTGTATGACGTACAATGTGAGAAGGGATGCGGCTGTCCTGGCTGTAGACCTCGGTGCGCAGGTTGGCAAAGTCGACGTCGAGGCCAAACAGGCGGGTCGTGGCTGTCTCGAGGTGCTTGGACTTGGCCGGGTTGCTATCGATTTTGGCGATATTCCGCGTCTCGTAGCCGTTCTCTTTGAGGTAAGCGTTGACGTGGGTGGCAAAGTCGAAGCCCATCATGGTGTCGACCGCAACGTCAATGTCATGGCATTCCTTGCCAAGCAGCTAATCATCGTCCGTCAGTCACAGCCTCTCTTCTAGCTACCGTGCTTTGTTTTTACCTTATCACGGACCCAGCCGCCGGCAATACGCGTCTGGACCGGGGCCAGGTCAGGACGGGTTTCCTTGAGGTAGCGCGAGACGTCTTGGAGGAGGGCGCAGATGTTGGCCTCTGTGCGGGACAGGACAATCTTGAGGTCCTGGCCCTGCGCAGTGCGGCCGTAAGAGTGCGTGGCCCGATCAGGCAGTGACATGAGGCGACGGCGTTTCAGAGGAGACAAACCAGCGAGTGTGAGGAAGCGTGTCCTAGACAAGAGCATAAAATTGACATGGAAAAAATGAGCGCTCCCTGAATTCTTGCCTTCCAACCTTGGGCCCCTTTCCCGTTCATGCTCAGTGTGGCTTGGCTACGAATACTTTGCGCCACCCACTGCAAAATTTTGTTTCCTTCTTTTCTCTTCCCTACTTTAACTAGCAAACATGGGTCGCATGGTAAAATGGCAGCATTCGGCTACGACCGCCACAGTCTATTCACCCCCTTTGTTGTATTAGCACACTTCTGGCAAGGGTATCTCCCAGAGTGCCCTCCCCTACCGCCGCTCGCCCCCCTCGTGGGTCAAGGTAATGAGAAATGGATGAAAAAATTTTACCAGGCCACGCATCTAATCGGTCCTACTTTTGACTTTCTGTCGCTTGTCTTGTCTTGTCGTGCATAGACCACTCCTGAGGAGGTTGTGGATATGATCTGCAAGAGCGCCAAGAAGGGTCTCTCGCCCGCTCAGATTGGTGTCATTCTCCGTGATTCGCATGGCATCCCCCAGGTCAGAAGCGTCACCGGCAACAAGGTCCTCCGTATCTTGAAGTCCAACGGTCTCGCTCCCGCCATCCCCGAGGATCTGTACCACCTCATCAAGAAGGCTGTCACCATCCGCAAGCACCTTGAGCGCAACCGCAAGGACAAGGACTCCAAGTACCGCCTCATTCTCATCGAGTCGCGTATCCACCGTCTGTCCCGCTACTACAAGACCGCTGGCACCCTTCCCCCCAACTGGAAGTACGAGTCTGCCACCGCTTCGGCCCTGGTTGCCTAAGTATCCCTTGTTTGTACTAATTTTTTTTTGACATTGGGTGAAAAAAAAATTATCAATTTTTTTTGCCTGTCTCGTCCGCTTGGTTTGGTTATCCGTTTTTGGCCTTGTGCTTTGCTTAGCTTTGCTCTGCTATGCGTTTTGTGTGTGTTGGTGTGCCTGGGTTGACGTGTCAAGCAAAAGCCTCACCTGCACCTTCCATTTCTCTCTCGGTCTCTCTCTTTCTGTGATGACATTTTTATCATTGTAACCCTACAACTTGCTGCGGGTTCTAGTATTCACGCTGTCTGACTAAAGAGAAGATGAGAAAAATGGTAGGTGCTTTTTTTTGCTTTTGCTTTTCCTTTTCCTTTGCTTTTGCTTGCTTCGCTCTTGATCTTGGTTCCAAAATATGGATGAATAAACTTTATGATTTGCCTCATCAATGTATTTGTTTGCATTACTCAATTTTTTTTTTTTTCATGCTGGATCATGTCCACCATGTGAGAGCACAGACCGCCCATTGTTTATCTAATGCATGGACACGTTTTATTTTTTTAAATATAATAAATAATATTGTCTTATTATAGAGGCAATAGGGAGAAAAACGGAGGGATTTGTACGTCTAATAGATTACTGTGGACATAGAGTACTTGTTTGGTATACACAGGGGTACAACGGAATAACGCAGGGAATTAGTGGTAACCACCCGTAGAATAAGTATTATTCATCAGTTGAGAGGACGACACGGTCGAACCAGCGTGTGAAAAGGCATCGTCCTGAGGTGGCGGGGGTTGACGGTCAAAAGGGGACTGGGGCACATAACGCGGTGGCGTACGGACCTGGCCGGTCGTGGCATTGTAGTTGAGCTGATCCTGCTCCACTTCGCCGACACTGAATGTCGACGGCATGCCTGCTGCCGTGTTGCTGCTGTTGGGAGTACCGTCTTGCTTGCCGTAATAGTAGTTGGCCGGGCCGTTTTTCAGGATATCCATCGACATGTCGCTGATGGAGTAGCGCGGCAGACCGTCGCTGCCGGTGTTGGTCGAAGGCGGGTCCTGCGCGGGCTGGTTGAAGCTGTGGCTCTGATTGCTCGATGCCATGTATTTGTCCCATTTGCCGGACTCGGTGGAGGTGATATGCCGGCCATCAGTCGTGGTCAGACCGGCTGGATCCGACTGGCTGCCGGAGCCAGAGACGTTCGACACGCCCAAAGATGCGGTCATACGGGGGCTATTGAAGAAATGAATTCATAAAAAGAACGAGAGAGAGAAGGAGCATGATGAAAGGACATACTTGAGAATGACAGCCGTTTCGACGAGGACGGTGGCCAGACAGCCGTTAAAGTTCCAAACGACCGAGACGGCCAGGTTGAGACCGATATTCTTTGTGATTTGCTCACGGAACAAAGCGTACACAAACACGATGAAGGCAAAGCCCCATAGGCAGGAGCAGCCAATGAGCATGATCATTTTGACCTTGAAGGCACCATTCTTGATTTTGGCGATATTCACACGTAGATCGTGCTGCATCCCTAGGTGGTGAGACAACAGGCGCAAGAGGCGGACCCCCGCAACCAAAACCATCAAGCCGAGCGAGCCGGTGTAGAAGAACCAGAACCAGTACAGCGCATTACACCACGCTTCGGCCAGGCCCTTATTCCCCTGGCTCGCATACACGCCCGAGATAATGACGCAAATGTTGTTAGTGATAAAGGGCGCAATCATGTACGTGGTGGCAATAATATCGATCCGCTTAGGCGAGTGAAACCATGCATTGTAGATCGTTTTGCTGCTCTATAGCATTGATGAGCAATGCATTCTATATCATATCCGGGATGTTTACGTACGTCAGCAACGGTATGGACAATACCAAATACATAGCAGGCAAAGCAATTGACACCGAAATGCCACGGAAACTCGTACATCCCTGTATGTCAAGAAAAGTGAGTTGCCTGTCAAAAAATAATGTAAATTACTAAAAACGCACATTGACGGAAGATAGGGTTTTTGGCGACATCAGCGACGACAATAATGGCTTGGATCATACGCACTAAGAAAGTGACGATGTTAGAGGCAACTGGGTATGTGCGACTGCTTTTTTTTTAAAAAAAAAAAAAAAAAAGAAGATAACTCCTTACAGCCGTTAAAGAAAACAGCACTGGTCAACATGGCTTCGATAGGTTTGGGGCGAATAAAACCGGTAGGCGTCCGAGTCTCAAAGATGGCTTGTCTTTGGTAGGTAACTCGGTAGTACACGATACCCGCGGCTGTTTGGGTTTATGAGTCGCTTTTCGTTCCAATTTGAAAATTTTGAAATGAGTCGGCCTACCGAGGATGGCGCCTATGCCAGACCAAATAGCTTGAACAATGTAGATAATGTTCTGTGCATTATGTTCGTCGCAGTCGTTGATGAACATACGCCAATCGCAGTGAATATCACCATCGTCGGCTCGATATTGCCAAAATGGCAGATCGTCGGAGGAGCTCATGCCAATAGGTGTCAAGTAGGTAAAGGTTGATCCGAAAGAAGGGAAAGGAAAATGTGAAAGGAGACAGCCGACTGAAACGAAGAAAGAAAAAAAAGAGAAAGAAAATGAAAAAGAAAGACGAAAAGACAGACAAAGGAAGTTGAGAGGAAACAGCAAAATAGATCTACACTCTCGAAAGAAACTCACAGACAATTTGACCAGTTTTTTACAGCATATGTATAGACCTTGTGCTTCGAATACGGGGCACAGTTGTACATGGTTTGTGTGTCTGTGAGCGGTATGGGCAAGCTTGGTGTAGCATGCACTATTAGTTATGTCAAGAGCGCAAAGGTTAATTTCGACACCGCCGAAGGAGGCATTGCCATTGTAGGTGACTTGCGCTACGTCCACTTGCGCCTTTAGGCTTAAGTCGCTTTTCTAGCTGTAGCACATGGCTTTTAATTAAATGGCTCGTCCTTCATGAGTGTTACCCCATCACCCTACAGAACTCAATAGACAAAAATCAACCAAATCATCGCGCGCGGCCGACGGTCCGCAAAACACAAGCTCTCTCCGTGTCGCTGTTGTGGTATGAAACGAAATCCTTTCTTTCTCCTTCCTCTTCTCCTCATGCATGATCTGCTACTCAGACCCTTTCGCGGGCTCTTTGTTTTCCCGTTCGCAATTGTATGTCGTTTCTCGTTCTTCCCCAAGTATTCATTTTGTTCCGAAAGGTTGCGTAAAAGCGCGCAGATGCAAACTCCAAGGAGTTCAGGTACTATGTGCCTTTATGTGTGGGAAGAGCATGATGGTCGCACAAAGACCGTTGTTGGACAGGTTGGGCTGGCTATTATCCCTCGTGCACCCACCTTCCTCTCTCATGTGGTGGGATCTTCGTATGATTTTCTATCAGTGACATGATTCAATAAAAAATGGGTAGGATTCAAGCCATGAGGTTGATGGATTGAGTAGGAAGAATGAAGAATAAGTGTACTCAAATAAGGCCGGACACGTGTCGTCGTCCATCGAGAAGTGAAGTGCGTCCGCTTCCCCATACCCCTACCTTGCACATTTGCCATAAGGCATAGACTCCGTCACAACCACATGTATTTCGGATGCAACACACAACAAACATACCATCTGCACGACTCGCAGAGCAATCCTCATTGTTGAGGTCAGTTTACAGAATTTTTTTTCCTTCGTGTTTCCGGCGTGGGACGAACCTTTTTGTTCAACATGGCCACCGTTGTAAATCACTTTGGACATATTTTAATATTTTCTGAGACTCAAGCAAAGCCCTCGCGTTACAAGAGCTGTTGCACACAAGTTTGCTGCTTTTGACATATTTTCTCATCTCCTATTGAAACCTTCTTGTATCTAGATTGGAAATGTCCCTTGAGCCCCAGTGACTTGGGGCTTTTCTTTCAGCTTGAAGCAGAAATAAGTGTGCCTGAAAACGCGAATTTTCTTCCCAGTAAGCGGTAGATCCTGGAATTATTTCCCCGTTTCGTGGACGGACACTGAAAACGCAAAAAAAAAAAAATAAGGTGCCTGCTTCTCGGTCGCCCGACTTGTCGGACTGTGGCCATGGAGAGGAATTGACTGCGCCCAGCAAACCCTAAAAAAGAACTTGATGTGGTCCTTGCAGAATTACCAAAAAACGTGACCGGACGATCGCTTACCGCAACAGGGTGGCGTCATCGGACTTGCCAATATGGAAGATCGACAGCTGTTTCCTCCCATATTCGGTTTACCCCGCCTCCAACAAGGAGAACAAGGATACGTTTTTCGCCCAATGCGTGACAAAAAGGAAGAATGTTTCTTATCCGGGCCGGCATATATCTATTCATCCGTTCGCTATAGTACATCAGCGGGGGTCCCTTAGGCCCTGGCACTCCAGAGACACATCTACAAAATGATAGATCGCAGTGATCGATACATAACTCCTGCTATGTCGAATTTGGCCTAATCTACGCACCTTGATGTGCTACAAGACTGAATTAAGTTGAGAGTAGTGTGTCTGTTGTCTCCGTTTGTTGTATGTGTGTCAATGCAGTGGCGTCGACAGTATAGTTTTTTCTTCTTTCTTTTTCCTTTATTATGTCCTCTTCCTCTAATCCAAGTGCGGTAGTCCGCCTGACGGTACTCCCTGTATTTGTGTTCAGCCGGAAACTCCAGTTCGGAAGTAGAAGCCCCGTATAACCTCTCATAACTAAGAGTGGAAACGCGCACTTAAACTCCACGACCGAAACGCGAAAAGGAGTTAATGACGGTATAGGAATTATATGAAAACACGGGTGATAGCAAGACGTAATTTATTCTCAAACATATCACTCATAAAATCGAAGAAAAAGAGTGAAGATATCTTGACTGTAGATGGATCTCCTATGCATCGATATTCATTGTAATGACTTAGATGGAAATGATTGCACATGAGACTTATTATGCCCTTAGATGCTTGGAGCTCTCTAATTCAAATGTAATAAGAAGAAGGTTAGGAAAATAAATACATACACAAACTGGTGCAGTATCAGTTGTAGGCAGAGAATAAAGTTGTGCTCAAAAACTCGCATTCCCCCGTAGTTGGCGCTCTCTCATTTGTCAAGGGCTCACAAAAGCTAACCTCAGCAGACTGAATGAAAAGAAGGAGGACTGCATGTCATTCACCCGACGTGGATGGATACCGGTTAGCCTATATACTGTCTTTCGACACAAATTCTACATTACTCCGCGGTCGTGCAGCAAGTTTATCCGAATATACAGGTCTGAGTGCACATGGTGGAAGATTCTTTAACACGCATCCGCTTCCTTATTATCTCGCAACATTACCTACTACTCTCAAGAAAGTAATCGTTCTTCACGGTTTAGCAGAGAAAACAAAAAATTTCCATCTCATCTTGGGCAGGACTCAATTGAGTGTACCTACTATTACCCGTAACGTGGAAGAAACCCGTGTAGGTATTGTTGCTAAAACCGACCAACCATCCCAGGATCTCGGGTATCTCATAGCCGTCATGATTGTTTGTTTATATGATCTGCTACAAAGTGATACAATCAGGTCGCTTTGTATATGGAAGGGAAACAAACCTCTCTGGAGTGAATACAGCTACATGGTTATACTCCATTGGCTTATACCAATCCGGACATGCGGGCCACATGGTCACTGAGTCGCTAACGGGCCGTGCGTCGCACGGTGTATATAGCTTATCAGACGGATTTTCTGCGATCACTTGCTATTTGACATTGAGATGACAGCTGTACGCACGTTGTATGAGCCTTGTTCCGGAAAAATCCATGTGTATGTGAGTGTCATCCGTTATGAGTGGAGATACGTGCATGTGTGTATATATATGCATGCCAGCGGGGCGGGTAACGCGCATGTGCAAGAACAAGATATGCTAATTTCACACATATGCGGAGAATGATCACCGATGGCCGAAAGTGGGACAGACCCCAGCCATGGGATGGCGAGGCTGCTATGAAGGGAGTAGAAACGAAGAGTGTCAATCATGTAGGCAGCAATTGGACTACGAGCGCATAACAATGATTAATTGCTTGTTTGAAGATTATTAATGAAGGATATGAATGAAGAAACCTGTGCAAGCAATGCACGGAAAAAGCCCAAAAACAAAAAGGATCTCCGATTCACAAGCTTGGTACGATGGGGGTAGAAAGGATCTTTCTGTAGAATAAGTTCACTTGCAATAGACGCTAGGATGGTTATGTGCTATAATAGAGAGGGAAAAGAAGATGAATGGTTGGACAAATAATAGCGAGTGAGGCAAGGAGGGCGAGAAGGAGAGAGAAAAGATAGACAGAGAGCGCGGGATTGAAGAGGATGGGAAGTTTAAAAGGAAGAAGAAAATATTAAAGACTGTCAATCCGCTGAAATGAACGACCGCCTTTCGGTCGTTCGTGTAGCTTTGGGTTATTTTTCGCGAGGGTGTCTAAATGGATAGATTAGTAAGACCAGATAAGATGACATGAAGAGGGAATGACAGAGATAAAGAGAGAGAGAGAGAGAGCGTGCGTGAGAGGGGGGAAAGGAGAGGGGCTGTGCGTTTTGAATTTTAATTTTGTTTTTACCTCTATCCAGCTTGCCAAAGTCGATCTCGCAGTCGTGTCGGTCAGGATATCGATGCGAGTCGCAAAAGACATAGTTGCATCGACATTTGTTGATAGTTTGTTTCGCCAGTGGTACCTACGATCGGGCATTGATTGATTGATTGATTGATTGATTGATTGGTTATTTTGTTGATGGACACATAATTGCAAGTCAACAGTCGGTCAATAGGGAGTTCTATCGTGATTACCTTGACTCTGCATTTGAAACATCTGCCTTTGTTTGTCTGTATCGGCCGGTCAGACGAGGAGGGCGGCGTAGAAACAGGCGTCGCACCCGCCGTGGCAGGCTTTCGGTCGTCTGCGGTAGGCGACGGCGATCGGGAGTGCTTGCGGCTGACCGGTGTGGAGAGCGTCTCTTCAAGAACGAGCGGACTAGCCGTTATGGTGCTACCACCGATAGTGTGAGGTGCGGACGGTGCTGCCGGTGGTTGTGGTTGTGGTTGTGGTTGTGCTTGGGGTGTTGCTGGTGTTGTGTTCAGCGGCTGCTGATGTTCTTGTTTTGTCTGGGATGTCTCTTGAATATCTTTGGTCTGTGGGCTGGTGCTGGTCAGTGTGGCGGGTGCATCTGTTTGAATGAAGCATGAGTGGGTTTCCAGCGAAGCCAAACAAGCACACTTGTACGCTACCTGGTCTGCCTTGTTGGGTTTGGCTTGCTTTCTGATGCTCCTTGTAGCATTTAGAGCACATGTAGTCAAAGACAGGGTTACCAAAGAAGCCGCAGCCAGATTTGCACAAGGCAGGTTTTTGGGAATCGTCATCCATTGTGAGTTTACGAATGCACCAGAACAAGAATAAAATGAATGTGGTGATACCAAGTTGAGAAGGCAAGGAATCGGCAAAAAGTCCGAACCCGTCATCCCAGTCAGCTCATACCCCGCGCTTCCATCTCTCACTTCATTCTTAAGCTATACCGTACATTATTTCGAGTGTATTATCATAGAGTAGGTAAAAAACGTAGATACTGTATGTAAGTACAGATACGAGTTATACAACGGAGGCACCTGTGGGCTGGGCTGTGTAATGGCCCTCCTCTTCATGACCTCCTCCACCCTCCGCTGCCCAGCGTGATGCTCGTCCTTCGCCGTAATATCCTGCCAAGGAGTCGTCCAATGCTTGGCGGCGCATGTTGTTGGGTGGTTCAATGTTCGGTACGAATTGTAGCCCGCAGTACGCAAGTCCACACACCGCAACCTGGTTATTTTTTTGTCAGTCCCCTGCATTGTCTATCTATACCCAATACATACAATGACACCAGACGCAATGCCGAGGGCCGTACTGTTCAGGATAATGCACCCGATACTACATATTCATTGTGGTTACGAACAACTCGCATTCTGCTTCAAATTTCTTCACTTACAATACATAGACTAGAACAGACAATAAAATGAATTAGCGACTTCATTTATCTAGGTATCCTTACTTACATATACCACGCCCCAAGAAGGAGAACATGTAGGATACGTGCTGGGTGACGATGGGCGGTAACCGAAACTCAAAAACAAAAACCATGACACCGAACACTGTGGAGAGGTCAGATAGACGTCATTGCATGAATCCCACCCGAGTGGATTTACCTATGCAGAAGATGCCTCGAATAAACTGTGGAAAGCCTGTATCATTCGATATGAGCTCAAGCAAAAAAGTCACATCGAACGAGGAAAGGAAAGGAAGAGCGCTTACCGCCGGTGAGGATGGTAGAGACACCGCCAATGACCATAAAGCAGCCTACGATGATATTGGCTGCACGGAACACTAGGCTTGGATTGATTTTCTCCGCGAGGTTATTCATCTTGTGTGTTAACAAAAGTGCAGTGAGTAAAAAAGAAGAAAAAGAAGCGAGACGAGCCTGCACGTTTTCGTTGGCCAGAGCACATGATTTGCTTGTTTGGTACCGTGATTTGTTTCTTACGTGGGACACGGATTTCTGGCTCTCTTCCCTCCCATTTCAACTTCATTATTTATTGTTCTGCACTTCTTGTATGTAGTAGAATTAGGTGTATAGCGATGCACCAAAGACCTTGTTCAAAGGCTGATAACCTAAAAGCAAAACTATGCTTGACGCGTATGTATTTCGTGGGGTAAGCATGATGATGTTTCCTTTGTTAGCCAACGGAGATGTCCTGATACAGTGTTCAGTCGAGTTAGATTGGGACTACGTTTATTATCCGTAGGCATCACCCGTTCCAATGGGTGAGGAGCTGGGGACAGACAAAAAAAGGAGGCTACTGAGTATATAGGATAGGAAAGAATCAAATGGAAAGAAAGGGAGTAGACCAGGAGTGAGAGAAGCATGAGAGGAAGAGGTTCTCAGCCAAGTCCGCACAAGGTATGATTGGCTTTAAGAAGATGGACAAGCCGACAAGCTCCCGCGTGAATAGTGTGGTTGACTGGATGAAAGTTAGGAGGAGCTGCCGAATGGCGCACCAGACTACGAGGAAGTACACAGGTCATTAAATTTGATACCGGTATCTGGATGCGGCAAAGTTGGGCAGCTACGAGGTCCCAGATAGCTCGGACGCTATCGTCCAATGTTGGGGGACTCAGTTAAACCACACAGACTCCAAATGGATCATTTTTGAAAAACAGGCAGCAATAGCCAAGTAACCCCAGCGTGTCGTAAGCTTATTAACATGCGTGACGTTCAGCGGACAGGACTCTGGTTAGTTAATGCGCTGAAACTCAACGGAGCCGTGTGAGAGAGCGAATCACGACCATGTATAGACAGTGAGGGCAGTCTGAGAGACAGTCAGCGAAGTCCATGGGTGGAATCAGAGTGCGAGACAATCATGTGCATCTAGAGACGTTTAGGCCAGATGGGCGCACGGTTGTTGCGCAGCCAATTAAGCATGACACATTTTGGATATGGATCTCAAAATTTATTAGATGCCGACTCATACAAGGTTTGAAATAAAGAGGTATTAAGGCTGTGTTAAAGTCATTCACTGTTAGTCACGGGGTATTTTTCTCTTTTACAAGCCCGGACCACCTTGAGCAACCCCAACGACGGGACCAGCGAGTTCAGCAACATGAACGACATCACCACTAACAGAACCGAATGCACCAGAAACAAGGCCGTTATTTGAAGCAATAGGACCATCATCAGAAACACCAGGACCAGCACCAGGACCAACACCAGGACCAGGACCATCATCAATTTAAACAGGCTCAGCACCAGATGCGCCGGCGTCACCGGGACTTGACTGAGCGTATACTGCACCGGAAAGACAGACGACGGCCGTAGCAGCTAAGAGAAGGAAAGAGCGCATGATGGTTTTATGTTGGTATGATATTTGTTCCAAAGCACGCACTTACTACCCTTTCTATAGTCTTTTTGTATCTCGCTGGACCGAGGTTTTGCTATCCCTGGCTGCGCACTCCTGAAGCAAAATAGGAGCTTCCTACTGATTATACAGAAGGCCGAGATGCATGAGAAAAGGAGATCTACTTGAAAGGACGAGTGATCGATCTATGTATGAGAGCGAGATAGCCAGAGGGGCCAGTCAAAGTGATTTGTACATGCTGCACCACTGCAGTATTCCAATACATTTCATGGCAATTGCGTGAGGCATACATTAAGAGACAAATCAAGCAGAAATGCAGACATGGCGTATCCAAGGGTGAATATAAAGTGATCAGAGCTCACGCCTTACAAGTAGGCAAGTCGCATTTTCGTTTTCGTTATTGAATGTTTCCTCAGAGAAAGGTGTCTGTGTACGTTTAACATGTTGCCATTGCAGCTTGCTCATTATTAAGATATCAAGTATCCGAGAAACAGAGTTTCTCTGTTACATATCGCCGATACTACTGGCTGACAAGGGTGTAGCCTTTTCTGCACGGATGATATCGTATATCGGTACGGCTATTCAGTAGTCCGTCATAAGAGTTTTAAGATCACCATGGTAAAATAGAAAAGAAGGGAAGGTGAAAGAACAGGTCAATCCAGGCTGTCTGTATTAAGAGAAGGCAACCTTTTTGGAAATCTGCAAAAAGGAAGAAAGTGTTAGCAGAAGAGATCACCACAACAGAATGCAGTCGACCGAATGAATGTGCTTGTGGCTTGATCAGCCAATCAGGAGACAGTAAAATGCATAGCCGGACAAAGAAAGGGAGAATCCACACTTTTTACAATACCACTTTGATTTCCTCTATTGGCAAAGGATGGGGTCGAGCGACATGGAGATCAGTTCTTCGGATGAAGAGGAACGCATCCGAGTGAATCAGCCTAGTGCGGCTGCAGTTGTCCAAGTGACGACGCCGAACCTAGCCAGTCCTGCCACAAGACGACAACCACTCGCCCCACCCTTCGAACGCCCGCAGCTCCCGTTTGGCACCGAGCGCGTCGTCGTCGACCTCGGCTCCGAGTCAGACGAAGCCAACACGCCTGCTGCGCTACGCTATGGGCCGTTTCCGCAAGGCTATGTCTCGCCGCGTCCGCAGGCGAGATCGGCACGGGCCACGACGCCTCTCATGCAGGAGCACGAGCTCAAGATTGCACGACTGAAACGAGACATTGCCCTACGAGAGAAGAAAGCAGCAGAACAAGCGCTTCGCATCCGGAGAGAAAACGGCGCCTCGCCCTCGTCATCGCCCTCGTCATTGCCCTCGTCCTCGCCTAATACAGCACCTCACGCCACACAGTCGAACGTGACGGTCACCACTGCCACTGTTGTCAGTTCAGCACCGGTTTCGGTCGCGTCTGCCACCGTCGCCTCGGTGCCATCGCTCATGCCGTCAATGCCTGTGACTCCTACACCAACACCCCCGGTTCAAGCTGACCGCCCTTCACCCGCTGGATCCGATGTACAGGGCCCACGAGGCGCCAAACGCCCTGGCTCCCCGCCGCCATCCGAGCACGCGCGGGCAGACTTCGAAAGGACCTTGGACGCGATCCAGCAAGAAATAAACAAGAATAGAAAAGCACTGGTCGCGGCCTCCGACAATGCCAATCGCTCGCTTGTCAACAGGTTTGGAAGTTCCTCGCTCCGAGAAGGAAAGAGCAGCCGTAGTAGCAGTGGCAATGGCAGTGACAGTAGCATGAACCATCATATCCAGGCCGGCCCTTCTGAACCCTCGGTCCCTCAGACGTCACAACCCACGGCAGCCGAGGAGGTGGACCTGCAGGAGGATGATACTTCTGTGTATTCTGATACCTCGTCTCTCTCGACAGACTCGGTTTCCGATGACGAGTACATGACGGCCCCCGAGTCACCCGACCGGGAAGAAGACCGGATCAGACAAGAGATCACCGAATTGAACGCGAGGCGCGCGGGCGTGGACAAGTCGACGGGATGGTCTCGCAAAAAGAAACTTCACTTCGAGACGGCTGCACTCGGTGTCCGGGCCAAGCTGTCCTTGTGTGTCCCGCCTGCCAAGAAGCAGAAACTCGGGTCTTCTGCAACACCCATCGCGTCACGTCCACACCGGATACCATCCCAAGGACACACGTCGTCTGCTCCCACAACGCCGTTGCAGGAGGGATGGGTCAAGCAAAAGAAAGAAGAGGTACCACTCATGCGCCGTTTTGCCACGATCTGGCATGGACTCACACCCGTGATAGATTCGGCCCGCCCGACCTGCAGTGCCAGTGGCTCCGCCCACCGCGTCTTTGGCTTCTTCCAGGCCGACACAGTCCACACCCCTCAGAGGCCACCCACGACCGCCCTCCCAACTCCAGCCTTCTGCGCCCCAACCTCCCGCGCCCCAGCCTCCCGCGCCCCAGCCTCCCGCGCCCCAGCCTACCCGCGCCGCTCGGCCTCCTTCGCCTACTCCTCCTCCTCCGCCGCCGGCGCCTCCTGCCGGCGCTACCACTAGTAGCGCGCTTCGATCGCTTCCACCCAGACCGGCTGCACCCGCCACTGTACCAAGACCCACTCCACCTGTAGCATCCGCGACGCCTCGCGTGGATTTCAGTCGGTCACGGCCTGCCGCTCCCGACTCGCAGCGCCCTGTCTCTACGCCTGCCAGACGCACAGCGGCCGCACAATCCAGACCTGCGCCTGCCGCGCGACCACCCCGTCGTGAGCGCGTGGCTTCACCTCCCATCCCGTTTGGCGGTGTGCCCGACCAACTCTTGGGCGATGATGACTTTGGCAGCTTTCTAGGCCGCCTCGAAGAGTTCCTGCGTTTCCGTCTTCCGGCTACGGACACCATTGTCGCTTTCCCCAAGGACCGCCCCGAAATGCATGTCCAGCGCCTCATGACAGTCGAAGATATCACGCTGGTGATGAACGATGTACTACTCACGCCAGTGGTCGATAAGGTAAGACCGTTTTCTCTTTTTCTTTTTTCGATATCTCATCATTTACGCGTGGGTTATTCTTGGACTACCACCAGTCGCAGAAGGAACGGAAAAGCGTTCAATTCGAGAGCGTTCTCTACCATATCCAGCGGCAACCCGAGAATCTGGAGGCGCCCATGAGCCATATTATCCAGAAAATCAATCGCATGCTGCCGACCCAGGCTGACTTTGCATCTGGCATGGCATCCAACGAGGTCCAAGGTCTGCAGGAAACGCAAGATATCGTCAAACAGGAAATCGAGGCGGCTGGTCGTCAATCGACGAATGAACTCCTTCCGGCCGTGTTTTCTGAACTCCAGATGCATCTCGATAAAGGAGGACTGTTTGCAAGCCTTCAATATAACAAGTACTCTGCAGACGCCCACTGGTTCGTAGTTCGAGCAGACGTCGGCGGCATCCCTGCCGCGGAGGATTATGTCAAAAGTGTTCTCTCCTATGCGATGCGCGATAGCCAGATAGGTAAGAACCGAATTTCATGCGCCGAAAGAAAGAAAATAGAACGTGAGGCTCACTTATGAAAAGATCGCATCAAGGCCTCCAATCTGGCATTAGAGCTCTTTTTACGCATGATGCGCTTCGAAGGCCTGGGTCCCACCATGCGTCTTCTCACGGACGATAGCCAGCTTGTGTCCTTCAATGCAGTCGCGCCCTTCAGCATCGACCAGTTTTCGTCGAGAGTTTATCTGACCTACCAAGACACGTATACCCTCTGGATGGCGATCCTTTTCCACCAGCTCTCGGGACAAACACCGGATACCCTCTCGCTCGAATGGTTTGACATTCTCGTCACGCACGGCCGGGGCCCGCGACCGTCCGAGCGCAAACTCATCACGATCAACTGGGAGACAGTGACACTCGAACCCCACGAGCAGCTCTACGCAGTCAACATCTTGGTGTCCATGCTAAAGCACTTTTACCGCGCCATGCGGGCTGCTCCCGCGGGCGAAGCCGTGCGTCCGCTCCTCGTCGCGACATGGCGCACGTTCGTAAATCTCCTGCAGCACCTGCCCTGCTACCGCGCCTCGGGCACGCTCGCGCTGATCCGGCCTTGCCTCCGCATGCCCGAAATGCCGACCGAGACGGCCGACCTCGTGCTCCAGCTCGAGACCCGGATGGACAGCGGCCCTAACGAGGCGTCCATTCAAAAACTCTACGCATCGATGCGGCTGACACACCAGCTCTACCTCGCGTACCGCTCCGCCCGTCTATTGCAACTCGGCCCCGACAGTAACGCTATGGACGCCGCCCGCCGCGTCACACAACCACTCTCGCTGTTGTATGATATCCATCTCCGGGCCTTTGAGACCGTGGAGGAGATGTGGCATCTTTCGTTGCATTCGCTGGGTCTATTCCAGTCTGACAGTCTCGATACGCTGCGCGTCGGTAAAGCTGTGAACCATAAGGCGTACCTGAGCTGTACGTTTGCCTGGATCAACACGCTCTTCCTGACGCAACTGCGTCTGTGGGAGGAGAGCCGTCTCAATCGCCCCCATATTGTCCAAACCCTCACCGGCCAGGTGCACATGATCTGCCGAGAAGCACTTCATCATGTGACCAGCAGTGAGGGCCGACGGTTCGTGACCCATTATGCGACCTCGCTCCCCAGCATGACCTAGCTACCTTCCTGTCCACTTGCATTCTCCCTCTTCCATACCTGTACATGTTGCTTGGTGCTTGATCTCTTTTCTTCAAAGCCACCCCCCTCAACTCACTTACCTACCCAAAAATACATACAACCCTGGGCAAAAGTAAAGAAAAAAAAATAATGTGTATATATTTTAATGAGTTGTCTTTGCTGCTTTGCGTGCCAGCCGCTCTTCTTCAGCTTGTCGCAGCTTCATCATCATCATGGACTCATAGTCGCGGTCAGACAACGTCGGTGTGGGTGCATTGAATGCGGGTATTTTGATGCTGCTAAAGAAGGATCCTGAAGGCTGGCTGGCGAATGCCGAGCGACCGGGTGTAGCTGTTGTCCGCCGTGTGTCGCCCATCTCGGCCAGCTTCTTTTTCGCCTCTTGCTCGCGTTGGCGGGTCTCCTTCATGCGGGTCACAATCGCTGGCTCCTTGCCGGTGGCCCACCGGATCGAATCAAACACAGCCAGCTCCGGATGGCTCGCTTTGCTCGTCAGCACGGCATGCTGTTTTACAAAAGGAGCGAGTGAGCTCAAGCAAACGAGATATGGAGACAGGGCGACTCAACAACCCTTCACTTACTGCATCCTCGACGCCCTTGAAGACGACGAGCGCACTCCGTTTCTTCTTTTCCGAGAGAGCGACCGTGTCGACGCGGGCCACCTTGGACAGCAAGGCGTACAAATCGTCTTCGGTCATTTTCAGCTTCTTGCCGTGGTGCTCAGACCGCCATTTGAGTTTGAGGGCGCAGTCGAGCTCGGTCGGTTCGGGCAGCGGCGCCTCTGCTGGCTGCTGTTCGCGCCACTCCTCGCGGCGCTTGGCTCCCTCCGCACGCAGACGTGCCAGCTCGGCCTTGTACTGTGCCTCGGCCTGCATCTGCTCCTGCTTGGCTTTCTTGGCCACATTCTCTCGCTCCTCGAGATCCTCCTGGGCACGCCTCCGCTTCGAATCCATCTCGCGCTGCTTCTTTTTGCGATCGAGTTTGGCCTTCAGCAGCTTATCGTACGCCGCTCTGGCCTGGTGATCCTTGAGGACATCGTGTGCTTGCGATAGCTGGTGAAACAATTGGGCTACCGATCCAGTCAGTAAGGACGGGATCGATCACGAATTGTTATGACTCCTCACCTGCATCCGGGCTGGGATTCTTGTCTGGATGGACCTTAAGCGCTTTGATACGATAAGCCTTGGTGATCTCCTTGACAGACGCTTCTATAGAGACGCCCAAAAGCTCATAGTAGTCCACTTCGGCGTCTGTCACTTTGGACATGGTATTGTGTGTGTGTATTGCAAAGGGAAATGAGAGAAAGAGACGAAATTGGATGATCCAGAATATATGCAGCCAATGACATGCCTTGGATAGTGCAACAGAGTGAGTTTTATCGATGTATTTCATTCTCGAGCATCTTTTCCCTGAAGTCAATCTTTTGTGCTGTAGAGCTTCTTTCTTTTTTAAGCACTCTATGGACCGTCCTCTTGTTGCTCTTAGCCATATTTTGTATGCCATTGCTAGTGCGTGCGATATGTAGAGAGTGTTGAATACACGGTCATGAGAAATGAGGGTAATATGGTCTGGGTTTTGCGGTGGTAACCCGATATTCATTCACATTTGGAAAGAACATGTCAGAGAATGGCAAGAACCAGCTTTAGCAGTTTGGATCATACGTCTGCTATAGAACGCGTGAGAGCTTCTTCTTTTTAAATACCCCAGCATGGAAATCACTCATTATTATACGTATTCTTACCCATCATGCTAGTCTTTAATGTAACTGACTGACACGTATTTTCACGAATAGTTTTTATTACTTCTTTCGTTTTCCTCTTTTTCCGCACTTATCAATTAAGCAATAGCGCATTCATATGCTCCATTTGTTGAGCAGCAAGACCGTACGTAGACGCTCTATAAGTTCCATGAAGACAGTAGCTAGTTCCACAAATTCATACCGTCGGATACCTTGACTCAAATAGAGGTTTCCATCCCTAAGTGACGGCTGGAGTACTGCTAATGAAAACCTTCTTTTTTTCTCGTCTGTTTGTTCTAGTTGACGATAGATATCATCTGCTACAACGTCATATGTATACACACCTTGTATAGTGAAATCATATATTCCAGACAAATACAAGACCATAATTCATTGACAGTTTGGAGCGAGTCCTGCACCACGACAATTATTTATACGAGTATTTACAGCTAAACTGCATAGCCTGAAATATGTATATTGAGCGGGAATGGAGATGCTGCTGTGACCTATGATAGAAGTTGAAGATCAGTCTCATTATCACCTTCCTATCTGTGATCATATATGAGAAGATACAGTTACAAATGCGTACATTATATCAAATATCTGCGAACAGTGATCACGTGAGACTTCTTGTCTATAACCTCGTATACGTATTTGCAACGCCGAGCACAAGGCATGGATCGTAATAGGCGCGCGTATGTCCTGGGTCGCGTACCAGAGCTGTTACTTTTTGACGCGTCTCAGAACCGGGGCCCGAAAAAAGGAATTGGATCGGCGATTCCAAAAAAAAATTTTTTTCGCTATAAGGATGCGCCACCTGCGTAAACGCATCTTTTTTCCTCTTTACTTTATTACATTAGTAGGTATGTATACGCAAACTGGACAAGAGGTTGCTGTGCCAGAGGATGTTTCGAAACACACAAACTAGAGTTTCTGATTGCCTGTGCTGTGAAACCTTTTCGCTGATGGCTTCAACCAACCTCGTTCTTTCGCTGCTTTTGCAAAGAATATTAACCCATCTTTTCAGTATTAGGAATGGTTTTACAATAAAACCCTCGTGCTTGCTCGTATCTGTTTGGGGAGGTATGTACTCGGTTGCGCCTGAGGGATGCTTCATGATGATCAACTTTTATGTTGGAATTACCGTCTGAACATATGTTTGAGGACAAAAATTGGCTGTTTTCTGATCAAACATCCCTTCGTGGCTTATATGTCTGATATGATTCGTTTCGCTGACTCACGTCTAGGTTCATACACCGTATATTCTCTTTCAGACAATCGAGATAGGTTCTCTAATTTATACATGAAGGTATGTATCTTATTCCATCTCCCTACACAACCCTCCACCTTTTCTTTTCGTATGATGACTTAGATGACGAGTCAGAAACGAGTTTCTCGCTGTTGACAACCTTTTTTTATACCATTCATGCAATCCTGACACTACACCAAACCATTTTTTTATTTATATCGCTGCTCTCGCAAGCAAATGTGACTAATGAATTGATTTTATCTAGTTTCTTTTGGGTATGTCTCTTTGCCATTGTAATCAGCCCGGGTATCAAGGATGATATAACACACAATTGACAAGCATATGTCTGATTATTTGTGCGGACAACCTTCGCGGCTGATTGTGCCCGGGCGAGAATGTATCGATGTCGCTACTTTTGCTGATGCGCGTATCCTTCTTGCAGATTCCAATGCTGGCGTTGAGTCCAATGGTTTACCATTCATCACGCTGACAAGGTTAGTTGACCTGCCTTTTTACCCTTCCTTTTACTTTCGTCTCTATATTACCATGATGATCTTAAACTCTCACGACGGTCTACTGAACAACCGTGTCGAAATGCGTGTGACAACGCCCCATGTCTGATTTCGAAACTTTTTAAAAATTTTTTTGAACCCTCTCTGCAATGTTGATGAGTTACTCATTGTTTTTCATCAATAGGTATGTACCATATATCTTTAAATAAAATTGCTTTCAATTTGAAAAGTATGATTATATTATTCTTGAATGCTATATGCATTATACATTTTAAATTTTTTATTTCTGCCCGCCTCACTTTGTACATAGCCAGATCATGTACAGGTGTTTCGTCTTCCATTACCCAACCTGTTACATCAAGTTCAGAGCCCAAACGTAGATTAGTTAATGCCTCCTGGACCGATCACACTATTTTTATTTGAGTATCCTAATTAACTCTCCCGGACGCGGCTTTGATTTCTGGCACGCCCACTCGATATCGGCAAACAGTATCGCTTTCATGGGCAACCTTATGGTGCGCCCTTCGAGACCTTGATACCGCATTTGGACCGCAACGATTCTGGCACCCAAAACGATTGGAAACGAATTACACGAGTAAAAGGCGCGAGGACCTCTTGATTTTTCTCAATCCGACAAGAAGCCTGAAGGAAGCGCGTCGTCACAATAAACTCCTCCACAACAAACAATGCGGCACCTGGCTCCTGTTCCGTTTGGAACAGCAGATCAGGCACCGACAGCAGAGATGTCGATATACTAAGTGCAGGTGGAGTTTGCCGAGAAAGAGGAGAACGCGGTTTGCTATCTTTTGGGTACCAATACTGATCGAGCAGCCTAGCACTCCATTTTCAATCTTTGCGATGATATCACAGGTAAAATGGCTGCGGCTTATGCAGACGAAAGCTTGCCAGTCTATTCGAGGGCCACTTATATGACTCAAACCACGCTGATGCCAGTATGCTGCCAGTATACTATTTTCTCTCGTCCTTGGCATCCAACTCCGGTGAAGAAAAAGGCAACCCATTGCGGTCTTCTCTTTGGGAGAGCTCGGCTTCGCCGGCTGTCGCTGCGCTCGTCATAGTCCACCGGCTTATTAAACGGATACCGTACAAATTGCTATGGCTTATCCTCGAATTCCCCTGCTTCTGGCAGATCGCGCTGGCGATATACAGTACAGCGCGATGCTGTAACCGCGGCGTCGCTCGTTAGAGTTCGCTCTCCTTCCTAAGAAAGAAAGGCAATCTGTCTCTTAGAAAACCCGCTGTCCATTTGTTTGGTTAACGCCACCGCTGAAGTTTTCACCCGTCTCCTGTATGCACGTCTCCTGTATGCATAAGTGTTGCCCATTGCCTCTCATCTGATATCGGAAACGATGTTGAGTTTGTGATGACTTTGATCTCACACCCTTCCTTTAATGCTGACACAACGATTACTTTTATTCCTTCATCGTATTACTACCCTGTAACCCTCGCAAGCACGTTTGTCTCTGAACTGACTTATCTCGCTTTTTGGGTATGTATATGTCTTATCATCACGATCGGCCCGGGTATCAAGGATGATATAACACACAATTGACGAGCATATGCCTGATCTTCTGTGCGGACAGCCGTCACGACATATAATGCCGGATCGGAATGTGTCGATGGTGTTGCTTTTGCTGACGGGCGTTTCAATTTATTTTTTTTATTTCTGCAAATTTGGAGGTTGGTCTCAAGTTCAAAGGTTTGCCTTTCATGACACAGACAAGGTTGGCTGGTCTGCCCTTGTACCTTGCCGTTTTCGACTACCATGATGATTTTAAACTCTCACGGCGGTATATTGAACAACCATGTTGATATGCGTGTGATACCGCTCCATATCTGTTTTCCGACCCTTTTTCATTTGTTTGGTATCTCGACAATGTTGATGACTCATTCACTGTTTCCAGCATATGTATGGTGTCATATATATTATTCAATAGAATAAGTTTACTTCTCAGGCAGAAAGCTTCTACGTGCATGAGTCGTTAAGAACTCCTTTTGATGTGCCGGCGTCAGAACCCGGAGTCAGGGGTGATCCAACAATTCTGCACCTCCAAAAACAAGGAAAGATTCGTGCTGAAGACCTCCGAGAAATGATATAATGCATGTATATGACCCTTTATCTTGTGCAGTGGATGCTAGGTCCTTGTCATCTAGAAGTGGCGATATGGGAAGAGAGAAATCCTGTTTCCTAGATATCGTTTCATGACTTCCTTATATTTAAAGCTTAAATGGCAACATGATAAATATGCAGACATCTTCTGTCCAAACGTTATTTCATGTAGATGCGTTTGACTATAGAGAACACAGACGTAACTTGCGTACAGTGATCACCACTGTTATATCCACCCATGAATTACGGCTTGTCTGCAGATCCGTGTAACTGAGCTTAGTTTGACGTACCTAACCATGTATGTGGTCTCCTATACAGGTACTTTCGCCACTTACTACTCCCTCTCCTAGATAAGGTATTAGGCAGTCCCAAGTGCGTGGACCGCGCCGCACCTGGAATAGATCATCGTAATCGAAGAAATACTCTTGCCTTCCATCCTCTTTGTTGCTGCTATAACCACCGTTTTTATTCCGATCTCGGCTACCTTCAGCCATGCCAATGTCTATAACGTTATCAATACCAATAAGAGACTATGGCCTGTATGAACGTGCCACTCCTGCCACAGGTCATCCCAAGGGGCCCCACTTGGGGTCCCTATACGCCTCCGTGTGCGCCCCTCCGTCCTTCGTATCCACAAACGTTCCTGCCGCTAGCCAGATGGCGCAAACTTTTTTTTGGCCTGACCAACGCTGAGAAAGGCCGGTGGACCTCTTCTTGTGGTGATGCTGGGGTCTTTTCAGCAGAGAGTTGGGTGCCGATTTCATTGATCAGTGACGATGTTTTTCATGAATCTCGTACGAAGCTTTGATCCACTGAATTTAATAATCCAAAATATTCGATATACTGTCCAAAGCACTGTCGACATGATCCACCCTTCTGCATACATATGCATTCTAATCAATTCTCTCGCCCATACATTGATGATTGATATATAGGTAACGAGTATCGCAGATGGTGTATAGTCGTTGATAAATCACTTCATTTTTCTCCAATAGTGTGTTCCTGATGTGTTGTATCTTCAGTCGCAGTCTCACGCACGTCCCATGAGAGGGATTGCGATACAGCAGTGGCATGTACAGACTACTTTGCCCGGCCCGTCTGGCCATCTCACTCACATACATACGTCGATCACTCACCCTTTCAAGTGGATCTCCTATTTTCATGCATTCAGCTTTCTGTATAAACAGTAGGAGGCTCCTATTTTTGCTTCAGGAGTGTGCAGCCAGGGACAGCAAAATTTCGGACAAGCGAAAAAAAAAAATTATAAAAGGGTGGCAAGCTGCGTGATTTGAAGCAATTAGTATACCGCCATAAGATAAGACTATCATGCGCTCCTTCCTTCTCTTAGCTGCTACGGCCGTCATCTGTCTTTCCGGTGCAGTTTACGCTCAGCCTGATCCTGCCGTTGGTGGTGCTGATCCTGCCGTTGGTGGTGCTGATCCTGCCGTTGGTGGTGCTGATCCTGCCGTTGGTGGTGCTGATCCTGCCGTTGGTGGTGCTGACCCTGCCGTTGGTGGTGCTGACCCTGCCGTTGGTGGTGCTGATGCCGCTGGTCCTGGTGCTGGTTCTGGCGGCCTTGATTCTGCTCTTGCCGCCGCTGGTCCTGTTCTTGCCGCCGCTGGTCCTGTTCTTGCCGCCGCTGGTCCTGCTGCTGACGCCGCTGGTCCCCTCGCTGGCGCTGTTCAAGGTGGTCCCGGCTTGTAAAAGAGAAATGTACCCCATGAGTATCAGTGAATGACTTTTAACACAGCCCTTAATACCTCTTTTCTCCAAACCATGTACGAGTCATCACTCAATAAATTTTGCGATCCTTATGCGAATTGTGCCCTATTCTATTGTCTGTGCAGCAATGGCATTGATTGTCCCGAGCTTCGCCAGGGCGCATTTAATTTTATTAGTGACATTTCTGAGATGTAGAGAGAATGTGACAGTAAAAAAGAGATAATAAAGGGACACGAGAATGAGAGAGACCGAACTTGTATTGAAGTAAGTTGGGTATCAGGTAAAATGATGCATCTGTATAATGTATAATGTCTGTCCAACTATTGTTATATAGATTTCAATATGTTTCATTCAGCTGCGTAGAACGAAGTAGTGATAGCATAAAAGAAACTCTTCTTCAGGAATGGTGTGCCTGAATTTGAGATCTAAAGACAGACACAACTAGATGTTGAACTTGTACCATTAGATGACGAGGAGCGGTATTAATACAGCTTTGCTGTTTCATTTGTGGCTAGTTTAACTTGCGATGGAGGAGTTCAACAAGTGCACGATAGCAATTGATAACCCAAATGAGTACTGAGGCAAGTTTAGACCTTTCTACGAAAATGAGATAGCCCGACGGACGATGATTTACCACAGTTACCAGTCAACCGCACCAATAGTGCATGTTTGTTTTCGTCATGCTCTCATCTGGCTATATCCCCTCCCGCATTGCCTTCATGTGTGTATTAGCTCCCATATTTTACGTATGTTCGTACAACGCATGTATATTCAGTATGAAGCTAATTACATACGAGCAGGCGGCATGCTAGATACGTGTAAATCGCTAATCTTTTCATTATGATACAAAAAAGGCTCAGAGACTTACGAGAGGTATTTGGTAAAGTAGGCATAGATACGGGACCAGGCTTGATCACGGATGGCTTGCTCCTCAGAACGGGGCTCCACATTCTTGTTCACAAAACCAAGTTCTTTGCGTTTTTCAATAGCCCAATCATCGTCGTTGAGGAAAGCATGACCCTGGTCTGGATAGCGATAGATCACCACATCGACGGCGTTCATGAGATTGGCTTCCAAGGCATCCGCTTAAGCAACATGTGAGCTACCCCTCTACCTAGCGATGCTCTTGTGTACTTACCGGCAGCAGGGTCACTGAAACCAGCCATGGTATCCTTGCCACCAAAATGGCCCTGGACAGCTGTGGCGGAGGTGATTTTGGCCACATCAAATGCATCTTGCGGTGGTGTGCCGTAACAAGACACAACCGCCTTGAGAGTGACCTGGGTGGCCAACGCGAGCGAGAGACCACCACCCATGCAGAAACCGATAGCACCAAGTTTGCTTTAAATGTTACCCACACACATCAGTGGACTAGCAACTAATGAGTCGTATGGCCGTGTCCCTTACGTGTAGCCCTCCTTGTGAAGATTCTCGGTTAGCTCCTGAAGTTCGCTGATAGCGACGTTCCAATCGAGATTCGACATCAGGTGACTTGCTTCCTATTTGAACAAATGCATTTTCAGATTTTCCACTAGAGAGCTTTTGACCGTTATGCACATCAACCCTTTATGTACCTCGGCCGTCAGACCAATCTTGCCCTTGTACAAATCGGGAAGTACTGTGCGCACACCCGTGTTGTTGGCAATTCTCTGGGCATGGTTCTTGATCGTGTCATTGATGCCCCACCATTCTTGGAGAACCTACCGAATGATGACATGAGCTACTCGCTCTTGTTTTCCCTTATGTTACAAGGATAGGTGCGGCTGATACCACTTACGATGATAGCCGCGCCATCGATTCTCTTTTCGCTCTTGGGATCAAACGTGAGCACTTTGAAGGGTAACACCATGGCTCAGGGTATGTGCAGTAAAAGAGCAGCGGTGGGAAAAGGGTCGAGACAAATTTACTTCGGTGTTGCATGAAACTTCTCCAGTTTTGCGTTTGTGATTATGTAAAGCCCGCATATCGGGAGAAAGCATCGCCGATTCATCATCCTTATGCAGCATCAACAATCATGATAGTGGCATATGCCATCCATTCAGCACAGTGTGTCGAGATATATTTGACATTTGAGGTGCTTTATAGGGTTAGCTCTAGTGTGAGGAGGTAGTGTACATGTCTTGTTCATGTCTTAAGTGTTTGCAAAAAGCAGTGATGGAATAAATTTTGTTGTTAAAAAAGTTGTTCAATGTTAGCAATTAGGAACATGCAGGATATGATGTCTGTCCAGAGGAATTCAGCGGATGTCCTGCTCCATCTGCTCCAAGTCAGAGCTGACTTCCTTTATGCTTGCCCCAAAACGTTCCTGAAGCTCTTGTATGTGTTGAAAGTCCCTGGATCCGTCCACGAAGGTGATGGCTCGGCCCTCGCGGTTGAATCTTGCGGAGCGTCCAATACGATGCAAATAAGTATTTGCATCGATATTGCCGTCAATGTCGACCGGGAGGTTGTAGTTTATGACAAGGTATATTTGCACGACGTCAATTCCGCGGGCCAGAAGATTGGTGGTGATCAGGATTTTGATTTCGCCACGGCGGAAAAGATTCATGATCTGGTCGCGTTCTTCGACCGTGCACGTGCCATGGATGGTAGCAATTTGATAGTTTGCGTCATAAAGCTCGCGCGCGACAGCATCCGCTTCATCGCGGCGCTAAAGATCGAAAAGTGCTTGAGTAAATACAAAAGCTGATCGGGATAATACATACGCGACAAAAGATCAGTGTATTGCCACCTCCACCAAGCAAGTCATGGACATGGACTGCGAACTTTGACTTTTCGCAAGTATGGGGGACGCGTACAAAGAACTGTCGCAACTGGGGCACATTTTCGCTTCCTCCAGTAAGTGTGATATGGTGCGGTGCATGCTGGCAAATCAAGGAGGCGAACTGACGGACATTTTCGGGAAAGGTTGCAGAAAAAAGAAGGAACTGGGCAGTGTCAGGCATGTACCTAAGAACAAAACAGCGGATATGTGCAATCAGTAGAACTCCACCCTCTATTGTCTCAACTGTATCTTTACTTTTGAATGCGTAGCGATAGGTCTTGCATGCCCGAGAAATCGAGCATGACGTCTGCTTCGTCCAATATGAACGCTTGGACGGAGCTGGCGTTAATCAGTTTGCGGCGCAACCTGTCTTTGATTGCGCCAGGCGTGCCCACAACGACATGGGCTTGGGTGCGCTGGCGTTTTGCATCTCGGATGCAATGGTGGATGTCAATGGCATAGCCGCTGATATGGCTTATAAGACGCATGAAGCAGCTATAAATTTGGATTGCCAGCTCACGCGTCGGAACGACAATGACCACCTTTCCAATAATGTTATCATCCAATGATATATCGGCGAACTACAGACTCACCTGTGAGGCCGAGAGATGTGGATTGATGCGGGCAAGACTCGCAATGGTGAAAGCGGTGGTCTTTCCGGTCCCGGTCTGCGCCTGGGCGATAAGGTCGCGGTAGCTTTTACAAGCGCGATGAGTAGACTGAACGGGCAGGCGCGCAACTATAATCACTCACGGCTTCTGCATGATCAACGGAATGGCGACGCGCTGAAGCTGCGAGGGTCGTCGGTCATACACCTTATACACAGCCTGTAGGAGAGGAGGAGGCCTGAAAACAAGTACAACAAAAGGTTTATTGGCACAACACGCGCAAAGTGATAAAGAAGAGGTATTTTACAAGTTCATGTCGTCGAAAGACGAGACTGTTTGATGTGCTGGTGGATCCGTTCTGATAAGAGCTTCACCGGAAAGCCTTACGTTCAGCACCTTGTGTTCGTAGGGATGATCTGATAGAGATTTACGTGTCAGTTTCCTTTTCTACGCAGCTCAGAGTACTTTGCTTGCCTTGATGAGTCATTTCAAGTATGCTTTAACTGGATTGCTCGTTATGTCTGAAGTGATAAGAAGATCCTGCGGAAGAAGAAGGAAGAAAAAAGCGAGCTGCGCTCATGGAAATCTTAACTGGCTTGAAGAAAAACGGCGGCGGGTATTTTCAAACTTCAGAATATGATGTCGCATTGACTCTTTTTTTTTTTTTTTTTTTTTCGTGAGAGTTTTCCTTGCATATGTACCTGAAGACTGGGTCATGGTAAAACAAAAAGCCCACGTAATGCGCGAAATACATCGACAAACGACTGCTATGGCATCAAGGCCTACAGACGTCGCTATCGAAAAGTCATGACATATATAATAGGTGATTGCCTGCTCATGTAATATGTGCATGGCTCACTTTGCTGGATACTGGCCAACCTATTATTTATTTGCATGAATGCACCCTACGTATGTACCTTGCAAATGCCAGCCGAGAGTGTGTCACAGAGTTAACCGAGCTGCGTGAATATTTTAAGATCGATGCATAAAAGCAGAGCCGACATATGTGAGGGAGTTCGAAGGGCTTGAGGTAACTTACTGCACGGGACTAAGCTCTACTGTGGGAGAACTCACACCACAGACACATCATCGAAATGCTTATCTCGAAGGCTACATGTGCCATAAGATACGGAGAACGTTAAAGCATGACTCTTACAATCCATCGTATTCATAAGTTGGACCGTGATTTTTGATGGGTGGGAGTGAGCTTTTTTATCTCGACGTGTGCAATAAACCAGCAACTTCTTGAGATGATACTCTTTATTTGTTGGGCTCCTCCCGTCGGCGTTTAAAGTGTCTCTTATTCTCTACAAGCATCCTTTCATGGACACCCAGCTGGATCTGTCGCTTGATGAGCTGATCAAGAAGCGGCGACAGTCCGACAAGGGCAAGACGAACTCTCAGCCAAAAGTCAGCCAAAAGGGAGCCAAGAAGGAGGAGAAACAGTCTCGACAGCAGGTTGAAAACGTGCCGTCTCGTCGCGGTCAGCATGGTCGTCGAGGTGGCCGACATGGAGGGAGCCAGGCCGAGCAAAAACCAGAACGTCTCAATCAAAGGCGACCTGCCACCGAGAAAAAGCGAAATCCCCTCCTTCCCAAGCGGGCTTCAGCTATTACCAAAGCATCCCAGCGCCAATCCAATACCATCGCCTCCCGATTGGTAGGTTTTTGACAGCACCTCGTGTTCGAAACGCCTGACTTGTTTCGATAGAGCTCGAAAGCGGCCGCAGCCTTGGGCCCGCCTTCCACGCAACCGCGTGGACCCACTCCGCAATCCGCCACGACTACGAAAAAGATCGACCCTGCCAGCATTGTCATTACCAAATTCGTCGGCCGCAAACAAAAGCAGAACTCACAGAATGTCCCCGTGATGGAGACATTCCCGCCCCAACACGCCGATCCCATCTATCAACGATCACTTCAGCCCGTCGGTATCCAACCTGTCGCTCGCGAGCGAGGCTTGGCCATCCGAAGCGCAGCCTATGGCGCAGAACTGCAGCACAGCCCGCAGTTACCTTTCTATGGGAATGGGCTCTCCATTCGCGGTGAATCAGGCCCTGCCACGGTTCTTATCAGCAACTTGGATCCGCGCGCCAGTGAAGATGATATCCGGGTAAGTCAGGGTGCAGAGACAACCGAGCCATGGACTCATGCTCGGTTCTAGATGATTTGCTCCCAGTTTGGACAAGTCAACCACTGCGAGGTGCTCGTGGACCGCAAGGGCGTTTCCTTTGGCGAGGCCGAGGTCGAGTTTGCACTCAAGACCTCGGCCATGGATTGTATTAATCGACTCAACAATGAGATCGCAGACGGTAAGGAATGAGAATACTGTATCTATAGCAGCGTGGACTAATAGCATAGGGTGCAGGTCGTGTCTTGCGAGCCAGCCTCCGCCATACGCCGGTGTCATTGTCATCCTCACCTTCGGGTTACATGTCGCAGCAGGTGCGGTCTGCCGTTACTCCTGCCCGCTTCGGATTCGTATGAGCATACAATGGGGGAACAGAGTAATAGGCTCAATGGACGGTGACACGGGTGATGATACTGCTATCTTTCTTTTGCATTCCTTTAATAAATTTGCATGTCTGAAAAGTGTTCTTATTGTTCGGCCGAGACTTGAGTGTGATGGTGTGATCATGGGACTTATATCCTAATTACTTTGCTGTAAATATGAGTAAAGTACATGTGCAGATAGGAGCAGGCGTGGTGGATGCTATATGACGATAGATACGTATTTGATTCAGGGCAATGCCTGCGTTCATTCTTTTTTTTTTGTTCTTTTTCCTTTCTCGCTTGTCTGTGGCGGTGAAACTGAAATTGGGCAAAAGTGTAGAATTGAGTCGGAGTATCAAAGGAGAGGAAGAGCGGTGAAATGTCGAGAAAGAAGCATCACCCGTTTGGTTCTCTCTCTCTCACCCCACCCATGGCGCCTCAACAGAAGTCCGGTATTGCCGTTGGTCTCAACAAGGGCCACATCACCACCCGTCGCGAGCTCCCCATCAAGGTCTCCCGCAAGAAGGGTGTACGTATCGTTCAAAGAAAGATGGATGGATGGATGGATGGACGGATGGATGGGTGAAAAATCCCATCATAGTCTGTCTGTTCTCAGAAATTATCCCCATACAACACATGCTCATTTCCCAATGTCAACATTAGATGCTCACCCAGCGCACCGCCCTCGTCCGCGGTATCATCCGTGAGGTCGCTGGCTTCGCTCCCTACGAGCGCCGCGTTATGGAGTTGATCAAGAACTCCAAGGACAAGCGTGCCAAGAAGCTCACCAAGCGCAGAGTAAGTGACCCCCGCCCCTGCTACTCAACAGTGTGCTCACCTAACTCAACACTCTCTATTAGCTCGGTACCTTCGTCCGCGCCAAGAGAAAGATCGAGGAGCTTACCGGCGTCATTGCCGAGTCGCGCCGCCACCACTAAATGGGAATCTGTGCTTCTCTTTTTCAATCATTAAAACTTTCCTTTGTTTAAATGATGCAGACAAGCAAAAAACGATACACAGTCATGTTTGGATACGATGGAACAGCGAAAAGCGGAACGAGCGATGTATATTTATACGGATGAGGGTGTAATGGTCGATATGTATGAGAGGAGACGACATGCATGCGGGAGTGTGGGGGTGGATGAGTTGCATGTGTGGTGTGTTGTGTTGTATAGCGTGATATACGAGAGGTCAAGACGGCGAAGGTGTGATGGCTCGAGGGTGATGTGAGGAAGGGGGGGGATAGAAGGGAGGCTATAAAATATACTACAGTGTGAATATACGAAAAGAAACAAGATATCTACTCTTGGTCGGCGTGATGCTGTTGCCAACCACGTTGCCTTCGCTGTCGCGAGCGAGATAGGCTTGGAGTGTTGCGACGATGGCGTAGACCGAGTCGACAGTTGATCCATAAGCGGTCGCACCAGCCACCGGGCATGCAGCACGCACACCATGTCCACCAGCAGCCCTGGCCAAAGAAACAGTGCCAGATCCCAGGGTCAAGCTCGATGCTCTTGATGGACTGGCCCCGCTCGAGTCCTGCACCACGGCGGATCCCGTTTGCCTTCGAGAGGTCGACCAGGCCCTGATCGGCGCAGTACAAGGACGGTTCACGGTAGTACAAGGACGACGCGATACTGGCCGCGTCGTCTTCCGGCTCCATCGGCTCTGCGTTTGCAAAAAAGTCGTGAATCAGCAACCCGGTCAGGACAAGGAACGTCGTGCGCGTGTCTTTCTCGTCGCCCGTCGACCAGGTCGCAAAGCGGAACCCGCTGTGGGTAATCTCGGCGACGACGGTGCGTTTGTCGTCGTGGTAGCAGCGGAGGTCGTGGCCGTCGTCTTGGTTCGGCACAAGGCGCCAGTGGTAGTGCTGGTGGTCGAGCCAGGTGAACGTGAAGACGGAGGGCGATGTGTGCACGGCGACGATGGTATGCGGAGAGGGTGCGGACGAGAAGTAGAGCGTCTGCCAGTCGCGACTCGTGAGCGACCACAGTGCGTGCTGCTGCATATCGTAGAGGGTCACGTAGCGCAGCATGCTCTCGGCCGTCGTCGTCTTGGCACCAGACGCGGTCGCGGCCGGTGAGGCTGTCTCCGCTGATGCTTGGAACACTCTCTGGAGGGCCATCTGCGGACGGTAAAACATGGCCTGATTCTCTTTCAGGCAAACGGTATAATGGGCGTCATTGGTGTTGCTGTTGTCACTGGTGTCCATGGCAGGATGAGGCACGTTGTACTTGAGGGTGAATTCGACGAGGTTGGCGTCGGGTGAATGAAGGGGGAGAGGATTGGACAGCATGGGTGGAGCAGCCGGGTAGTCGTTGCGGTGAGCAAGCACCGGAGACGTGGTGCCAGAGGCACTCGTATATTCTTCTTCCTCTTGCACAAGCACGGCTGCTTCCGTGTTTGTCGTTACTGCTGCGTGCTGCTCGGTTGTTTCTGTTGCCGGAGACGACGTCGCATTCGGTCCGGCCGATGCTGAGGAGGGAAACGGCATGGACCTAACAACAAATGGTAAACGCTTGTAGAAAGACGCTTAAGCTTGAAAGACCAAAAATAGAATCGTGCCATCCAAAGTCCTACTAATTTGCCTTTTCTTTGTTGCTGCTTTTGTAATATTGTGATATTGTTCAGCCTAGTTTCCTCATCGTCTGTCTTTTGCAGAACGTTACGTTATCTCGCTCCCGTAGAATGCATAGAAAAAAAACTAAAGCTCCTTGAACTCCACATTGCACAAAGGGGCTTGTCGATCATTTTTTTTTCTCGGCTGACTGATAAATACATAAAGTTTATTCAGGGCGATTGGCAAAACGAAAAAAAAAAAAATAATAAGAGGATGAAATATACAAACACAAAAGCGTAAAAATATTGCATAGGTAGACTTGTCTGGACTGAAAGTAGGCGGAAGCTGTATTCCTTACATATACCTTACAAACACAAGGAGTTTTTGGTCACTTTTATTGTATCAGCTTTTTTTCGTTTTTTGCTTTTCTCCCATAGTATAAAATGTAAGAAAACCACTGATGTTAATATTAGCTGGGATGTTGCTTCTCCTTCATTATAGACACCAACTTGTTTCTGAATTTGGTGACCTCAATTCATACTCAAATGAAGATGAGGAGTGTTAGATAGCAGAAGCAAAGAAGACGGTCTGGCCAGCACAATAAAAACTGAAGTATCACAGGATGTGTGTTGTCTTGCATGATTGAGAGCATACCAGACAAGCAGATCCCACTTGGTGACTATAATTTATTGAGTACTCTGATATGACAACAATCCGGTTATTTATAAAGATGGGCTTGCAAATGTCATGATACTTAGCATACACTATGGACGCCGTAAAGTCCAACATTTTCATGTTTCTTCCATGAATGTAAATGCTGATATTTAGAGTTACAACGCAAGTAATATAAACAATGAAGTGGCAGTCGTTCCACAAAAGACATCTCAATTCTATGAATGCTGAGCATGTGCCTCATGACCATACTAGACGTCATACCCGGGCAGAAAGCTCGCCAATATCGCAAAGCTCAGTTTCGATGTGTTTGTTCTTATACCCTCCGTTTTTGTATGTGCAATACCTTGTTTCTGCATGCAAGCACACGTTGTTCCCAAAGTAGCAAAGGTGAGTAATATCCTTTTCCAATCTTTGTGCTGGGTACCGAGCGCCTGGGCGTTTTTTGCCGCAACTTTCTTTTGTGTATTTAAACTAGATATGGGTTACATTCTCTCTCACATCTACTATATTTTAGCCACACATATAATAAGAGGCAGCACTGGCAAATCATCTTTTTTTTTTTACTTTCAGCTTGTAATGTTTTAAGGTAACCCATAATACAGGTCTGTTCAAGCAGCAATACATGGCAATTGCCATATTGGATCTATCTATATATAGCAATGAGAAGGCTGTTGACACCATCGCTTCAAAGAAATTGGAGGCGGGCCAATGTTCCATTCGGATACGTTGGCAACACACGAGAAATATTACAAAGAGTATGATGCTAGTCCTTCATTATGGAAGGTGAGTGCTTTTGACTACGGTATCCTCCGCAGCTCTGCGCGCAGAGATGAGACGAGCGGAGGCGGAGATGGTTGAGGATTCGTATTTTGTGCCTGCAGGAAAAATGTGGTACTTGGGTGCTGCAGCTGCAGCTGCAGCTGCAGAACGTGCCTAACGCCGTCTGTACCACACCAATCAATCCATTACTAGATACGATCTTTTGCGTTGCCATAGATTCCACGTATATCACATGTACATCAAAGTCGACAAGCTCGAATCGCGCTTCATAGCAGTGTTGTCTAGTTGTTATAAGGCTCCCTACGTGCATCGTTCATTATACCCCGATATGAAACAGCGCGACACGAAGATGACTCCCGCTGACACTCCTTTTTTTGACGCCATATTAGGGATTCGGTTTGTGCTTCATTCGGCGATCGTTGCGTATATTAGTACAGCTTGGGCATGCAGATTTTTTCCCCGTCTTTTTTCGACTTGTTCTTTTACTTTTACCTTTTTATGCTACGATGAAAGGCCTGGTCTTGGCAATTCCATTCTTATTCTGGCCCTTGGTTCGAGCGGCTCCGGCAGCCAAATCTTCTTCTTCAACGAGCCCAGGGTCCGGATGGTGCTGGAATAGCGTTGATACCATGTGAGCATCCGTCTCGCCAATTCGCACAGACACGTTCGATGACTCAACGCCACGCTACTCTAATTTAGTTTTGCATTCGGCGACTCTTACACAAATGTAGCAGGCAAATACGGTGATATCAGAACTTGGGATTATTTTGGAAAGAATAGCTCAGTACTTGACAACCCCATCAAGGCCAATGAGGTACGGCTATTCAGCGAATATGTTGACGGTGCGGACCATTGATTAGAATTTCAAACACGTTATGTAGACAGCGGCGAGCGGTCCCAACTGGGTTCAGTACTTGGCCAGGTGCTATGAGGGTTTGCCACAGAATTGTCCTCAGAAGCTCTGGGACCTGGCCTTTGGTGGTGCGACCGTCGATAACGATCTTGTCAAGCCCGCCTACAGCGCCATTCGAGACTTGGGACAGCAGGTCCAGCAATGGCAGACTTACATAAAACCCGCTGTCACCTTTAATGTCGATAAGGCTCTATCTACCGTTTGGATGGGGTATAGTGTGCACTGCAACCATTGTGATAACCGTGCTGAGTTGTAATTGTAGAATCAACGATATTGGCATCACGGAAGACGAAGTGAAGAACCAGGTAAGTTTAAGATACTGTAATTTTCCCCTAAACCAAGCTCACCGTGTATAATCTAGACATTGTCTACTCTCCACCAGACTGCGCTTTACAGCAAGATACTCGACGCTTACTTTAAACAGATCGTATGTGATTCCATATCCATTATGCTCATCGTAGGGTCCAACTGATCGATATTTGGTTAGGATGTCTTGTATCAAAGTGAAGGCTTACGCGCCTTTCTGCTGGTCAACTTGCCTCCTTTGGATCGCACGCCTTCAAAAAAGGATGATGCTGACTTCTACAAAAAGGCAGTCGCTCTGTTCAACTCGTTGCTACATACGCATGTAATGGCGTATAAGCTTAAACGAGCAGATGCGACGATCATCGAATTTGATGCCCATGCCCGCTTTGAATATTATCTCGCCCATGCTTCTGACTATGGCTTCAAAAACACAGATTCTGTATGCGACAGCAGCAGCAAGTGTCTACCTAGAGACGAGTAAGTGGCCGTGATGATAGCAGATGACGTTGAACTCATCATGGTATGTCTCATATCAACATAGATATTTCTGGAATGGTAAGTGAACTACTGTTGTGTCATATGCCGCATACTCACATCTAGAATTCTCCCAGTTGGCGTCCATCCTACCTACGCGGTGCACAAACTCTTGGCTGAAGATATGCGCTCTGAGCTTCAACGCCATAGCAAGTGCTAAAATCGCTGCAAACAGCAAAGCAGCGCTACCGGGTTATCTGTTTTTCAGTCCCCCAAAAATAGATTTATTGCACCGACTGTATTTGCATCTGTCACGTATACGAGTCATTTTCATCTCCATACATATTATCAATTACTCATCAGCATCTGTAATTGTGACATTGATTATATACATTAGTAATCTTTTTTCTTTCTTACTGTTGATTTATGAGTTTGCCATGGAGTTTGCCGAATTCTAGGTGGCTGAGAAGAGTTTGCAACGATTTGCTACATGAAGACAGGAAACTTAAAAAATATCCGTAGCTATGTACATATAATCTAACTGAAACGATGCCCATACACATTTGCCACGTGTGCATCTCGTCAGTCATCTGTCCTGGAAATCGCGTTGTACTTAGTGTCCTGCTCGCTTTAATCGAGGGATCACCTAGTCCATGACATACTAGTTATGAATATATACCATGCATCTCACTTAAAGCTCTGGGTTCCAACTCGTCACAAAAAGTTATGGATTGCGAGTTTCTTCATCATATTTCCACGAGGGGCATTCCACGTCCTTTTTGAAGCTGCTACTTATTTATCTCAGTTACTGCTCCAACGAGATAATCGTTGCAGGCGATGCTGCTTTGATTGTAACTTCTCCAAGTGGCGCTCGACGGTAGTACCTGCGTCTTAGCCTTGACCAAAGTGCGTGGGGGGCCGGGAACACCTATGTGACGCTTAATTTCACTCTTAATGTCCTACAACCCGCGAAGCTACAGGAGTCGCGTGTAAGTCAAAACACATACGCAGCAGAATATGAAGGATACCAGCATATATTAATCAAGCAGATATTAGTGACAGAACTTACAGATAGTTATTTTTTTGCATCCAGATTACGACCTTATATACCAGGACGTGTAGTAATAATAATGTGCTTTTTGTATATACAGGTTTTCAAGCTTTTCTTCGCTTGCAAATCCAAATATAAAAATTTCTTCCCAAATGCGGCAAAGGCGTGTATTGTTTCAAAAAAAATATGGACAAGCCGATCGCGACGATCGAGGGGTGGGACGATGGCGAAAAATACACACGCAAGGTTACGAAGCTCGATCGATGGCAACTCCAGTCGGCGGATACGTTGACCTTCCATTTCGACACGCATGAAGTGAAGCTAGTGCAAGATCCCCACTCGAATCACCTCGGGGGCTACATTTGGCTAACTGCGATTGTATTCTGCCGTTACCTGGAGACACTCCTGAAGAAGCGGTCGCGGCATGCATGGGTCCAGATGGATCATACCAAGCGCTGGGTCGAGCTAGGCTCGGGCGTGGGTCTGATAGGTATCATGCTGAGCAAACTGGGTATCGACAATGTGGTGATCACCGATATCGAGGAGCTGGTGCCGATCATGGAGCGCAACGTCGAAGCCAATGGATTGCGGGTCAAGTCACTGAGCGGACGGCGCAAGAACGAGGCGGAAGAGGCAGACACGGTGGTGGTGGAACCGCTGCTATGGGGCGACCAGACAGCGATTGAGCACGTCAAGAGCGCAGGTGATATTGATTACATTGTGGCATGCGACTGCATCTATTCCGAGGCAAGTGCCAAGGAGCTGGTGGTGACGATGGAGGCCCTGGCCAGTGAAAATACGACGATTCTGTGTGTCAGCGAGCTGCGTAATCAGGCCGCGCAGGAGACGTTTCTCGCCGAGGCCCGAGAAATATTTAAGATCGACCTGCTGCCGGCTGCGCAATGGCAGTCGCGGACAGAGGTCCAGTTTGACGAGACCCTCAACTTTTACAGGCTGCGCAAGAAGGCGGCCGAGAAGAAAAGGAATAACAATAAAAAGAAAGTTTAAAGCACTGACCCCGATTTCTGATAGGCACTGTTGTGCATAAGTGCCACATTTGTCGACGAAAAAATGGATGCCCGAAATGCAGCTGGCTACACAAAATGAGAGAGACAGGTGCTTTGCGCGAACCTTTTTGGCTCGCTTTGGTACAAGCATTTTTCTGATTGTAACCTTCCTTTTTTTCCCTTCTTCTCTTTGCTCTGCTTTTGGCAATTTCCCTCTACTTCTTTACACTTGCGTCGAAAATAACTTTCTGAACGCGACTTAAGCGCCATGAAGTGGCTGCCGTTACCCAAGATTGCCCATGCCGTAGCGGTCTACCCGTACACACCGCCATCGTTGCAGCAATCGGCACAGCTCACTGCACCTTCCTCGCGACCGCTGACTCAGTACTCGACAATCCAATCGCCATTGTTGTCACCCCACTCGCCTCTCAACGATACAGCCTCGATATATTCGGTGTCGTCTGCTCAGGAAAACAGCTCGGCTGACCCGGCCGACTATGCCTGTCTGCTGCCGCTCGAGGTCGGAGATGAGCTCTTCATCTTGGAGCAGCTGGGGCAGTGGTACCGGGGCTATGTGTTGTCAACCCTCGAGGAGGGCCGGATACCCAACGTAGCGCCCATCGGTTGTTTTCCTCGGTCGCACGTCCAGATCAAGGAATACGTGGATCTGGATCCCAACGAGACAGACGCGGCCCTTGTCCTTCGACGCACGGAAACGCCTGCGGACAGCTCCACTGCACCCTGGGCGAGTCTGCCCGAACCACCTTCGCTCGCTCGCTCCTTGTCCGAGTCACACATTCACTCACCGCACTCACCGCACTCGTCGCACTCGTCGCACTCGTCGAGAATGCCTCCCCCTTCCCCACGTGGACTGTCTGCGCGTCGTCGGCCGGATAGCGTCGCGGCTGTCATTGAGGAGGGAGAGGACGAGAATGAGGAAGAGGAGAGGTCGCCTTCCATTCAGGCTCCGTCTCTCCTGCTCGCTCGCTTTGACCAGTCCACCCTGACCGGGAGCTCCGAACCGCTTGTCGACGAAACAGGCGCCTGTGCGAGCGACTGGTACTGCATGCTCTACAAGTATCTCGAGGAGGGCCGCTACACCGCCTTCAATGCCGTGCGTGACCACATCAATTACCTGCTCCAGGCACGGCGCCAATTGCTTGATCAGGCTCTCTCCAAGGAAGAGCTCTTGCGCTTGCGCAAGGAGATCGTCCACCGGATGGTCGTCCTGAATTTGTCCCAGAACAAAGAAATGATCCTTCGCCATCCCGAGCGCGGTTATATCCTCGACGCTAACTCCACCTCGCTCGCCACCCTCTACCGCATCCACTGGAAATACGCTCTCGCCGACCATGTCCCCGTCACATCCTATTCCTCTGCTCCGCCAGCCCTCAAACCATCCGTCGGGCCGACGTCAACCATCACGCCCACCTCCTCTACCGAACACCCACAGATATCTGTGGTGAACCCGCAGCAGCAATCACAGCCGCAACATCAGCATCCGCAGCAGCAGTCATCACATAGCACGCCAAACGCAACCAAGGGAGGCAAGTTTCACCACTTGTTTTTCGAGCTAAAGGCATGTGTCGCCCACATTTGTCAGCCTGGCGAGTTTACCGAGCTCTACTTTTCGCTGTACAACAAGGCCAACGACTGCACTGTCACCGAGCAATTCTCGGTCACGCTCACGTACAATGGCATGCCCAAAGACGAGCGCCAGATCGGTCGCCTCCGCACTCTCTTTGCTGATCTTTCCCCCCACGACGTGAGCGAGCATCTGTACCTGGTATGCCGAATCGTGCGCCTTGGCAGCATGAAGTTTTCCGACAAGGAGAAGGATCATCTCGGCGCCTTGGGCAGCCACGCCTCCATGCTATTCGGCGGCGGTGGTGGTGACAGCAAGATGCTGAGCTATTTTGACCAGAGCGGCTCCAGCAGGACTCGTCAGGCGAGTCACTCGAGCCAACATCCGCGGTCGACGAGTGCGCCCAACGCCAACATCTGCCGGCGGCCTTTTGGATGCGCTGTATTGCATCTTGGCTCTCTTTTGCAGAAGGAAGCACAGTCGCCCTCAGGCGGCACGGCTGACATGCTATCACCTACTGGCTCAGCCACGAGTGGCGGGAGCAGCAGTGGCAGCAATGGGGCGAGTGGCGCCACCACAGCCGCACATCACGCGCTCCCGCCCACCGAGCTCGATATCCCGATCTATACCGCGAGCACTGATTCGGCCTTTGCAACGCTTCACGAAGATATTATCAACAACAATACCAAAGACATTGGCAAGCACGCGCGCGCTGAGACGCTGTGTATCTACCTTCGCATGTTTTACGGTCAGCTCGTGGACGTGCTGAGGTCGAACGCGTCGCTGCTGCAGGAGGTGCCCCGAACGTTGCGGCTCGGCTTCCCTGACGTGGTTTTCCCTGACGACGAGCGCAACGACTTGTACATGACGCTGTGCACAGGTGACTTTGTCCAGTTTGGCCGGTCGCGTAACATCCAGGTCGCAGCGTGCGTGCGCGACAATGTCACGGGTGATATCGTCGAAGACGCCCTCTCCGCCGGCGCAGGCGCGCCGCTGATGACATACTGGGAGAGCATGGTGCTCTACCACGAGCAGCGACCCAAGTGGAACGAGGTGTTTAAACTCAAAATTCGTGACCCCCAGCTCTGGGAGCGGTCGCATCTGTTTCTTACTGTGCGTCACAGGAGCAGCAGTGGCACGCCCGAGACGAGCCACAGCAACAGCTCAAGCACAACCCTCAGCGCAACCGGGCAGGCAACGACCGCGCTCTCGTCGAGCCATGATAAGATCCTCGCCATGGGCTTTATCCCGTTGTTTTTGCCACCTCAGCACCGTTATTTTATCGCGGACGGATCGCATACGCTGACGTTGTACAAGTACGATCGACAGCTAGCGCATCCACGCGTCTACCTAGAAAATGTGCCATGGTGCTCGCGCTCTTCAGCACCATTCAACACACAACCCCCCTTGATGAAACGAAGCAGTAAGTGGGCCTACATCTGGCTTATCTAGTGGGAGGATACCTAATCCAGTTTCGCAACGTAGACACATTCAGCTCTGCCTCTCTACATAGCCTGAGCTCGGACGCTTCCAGCTGGACTGAATCTAGCGTCTCGGCGGCGGTGGGCAAGCTTGTCACTGTCAAAGACACGCTGACGCTCAAGACGCTGCTGTGCTCGACTCAGTTTACGCAAAACGAAACCCTCGTCCGCCTCTTGAATTGGCGTTCGACCTTTGACGGCAACCATGAAGAACTGCTCGCAGTCCTGGACAAGTTTACCTTTGTGGGCGAGATGGAGGTCGTCAAATTCCTCAACGACATTTTTGACGCGCTGCTCGCTATCCTCGTGCATCGCCACCCCAGCGAGGAGGTGCAGAACCGACTCTGTGACGAAGCCCTTGCTGCCATCGTATGGGTCCTCGGCATCGTCCAAGACCGGCGGTTCAGCAACTTTCGACCTGTGCTGGATGTCTATGTGGAGCAGCGCTTCTCGCTCGAGGATCTCCCGACCTCGGGAAAACGATCGCGGCAGCCGAGTCGGTCCGACGCGGTACACGACCAGCTCCTCAAAGGTCTCGCGCGGCTGTGCAGCAACCCAGACGACCCACGCAAGGCCAAGCGGCTGCGGACGAGTACCAAGGTGTGGGAATACCTGTTTCGGTTCATAGTGCGATCCAGAAGCGCACAGCAACACAAGGAGGACGAGGGCGAACGCGGTCTGCGCGACATCATGTTCAAGGAGGAGCTTGACAATGTGCTGTATCTGATCACGCAAATGATGGGGCCTGACCAGCCGAGCGTCATGATCGGCACCCAGACCCTCGCGCTCCAGCATTTTGCGGATATCCTCGTCGAGCTGCGGCGCGTCTATTCACCCAAGGAACTGGTCGATATCACGCGAAGCTTCGTCGACGCCTCGGCGCATGCAACGGGCAAACTGATTGGCCACCGCCTCTGCATGATTCTCGCGATCGTCAAAAGTCCCGTCTTCAACGACAACACCTGCCGCGCCGGTCTCGCCAAGGAAGTCTTCCGCTGGGTCCAAGTCTGGGTTAACTCGTACATGGCCGCCGCCAAGAACGTCATCTTCTCGCGTCAGAACGAGCACCACCACGACGGCGACCATCACCAGCAAATGCGACTGCCGCG
>JNEN01000819.1:0-91624 GCA_000697355.1 Syncephalastrum monosporum B8922 | reverse complement strand
TTTATCCCGTTGTTTTTGCCACCTCAGCACCGTTATTTTATCGCGGACGGATCGCATACGCTGACGTTGTACAAGTACGATCGACAGCTAGCGCATCCACGCGTCTACCTAGAAAATGTGCCATGGTGCTCGCGCTCTTCAGCACCATTCAACACACAACCCCCCTTGATGAAACGAAGCAGTAAGTGGGCCTACATCTGGCTTATCTAGTGGGAGGATACCTAATCCAGTTTCGCAACGTAGACACATTCAGCTCTGCCTCTCTACATAGCCTGAGCTCGGACGCTTCCAGCTGGACTGAATCTAGCGTCTCGGCGGCGGTGGGCAAGCTTGTCACTGTCAAAGACACGCTGACGCTCAAGACGCTGCTGTGCTCGACTCAGTTTACGCAAAACGAAACCCTCGTCCGCCTCTTGAATTGGCGTTCGACCTTTGACGGCAACCATGAAGAACTGCTCGCAGTCCTGGACAAGTTTACCTTTGTGGGCGAGATGGAGGTCGTCAAATTCCTCAACGACATTTTTGACGCGCTGCTCGCTATCCTCGTGCATCGCCACCCCAGCGAGGAGGTGCAGAACCGACTCTGTGACGAAGCCCTTGCTGCCATCGTATGGGTCCTCGGCATCGTCCAAGACCGGCGGTTCAGCAACTTTCGACCTGTGCTGGATGTCTATGTGGAGCAGCGCTTCTCGCTCGAGGATCTCCCGACCTCGGGAAAACGATCGCGGCAGCCGAGTCGGTCCGACGCGGTACACGACCAGCTCCTCAAAGGTCTCGCGCGGCTGTGCAGCAACCCAGACGACCCACGCAAGGCCAAGCGGCTGCGGACGAGTACCAAGGTGTGGGAATACCTGTTTCGGTTCATAGTGCGATCCAGAAGCGCACAGCAACACAAGGAGGACGAGGGCGAACGCGGTCTGCGCGACATCATGTTCAAGGAGGAGCTTGACAATGTGCTGTATCTGATCACGCAAATGATGGGGCCTGACCAGCCGAGCGTCATGATCGGCACCCAGACCCTCGCGCTCCAGCATTTTGCGGATATCCTCGTCGAGCTGCGGCGCGTCTATTCACCCAAGGAACTGGTCGATATCACGCGAAGCTTCGTCGACGCCTCGGCGCATGCAACGGGCAAACTGATTGGCCACCGCCTCTGCATGATTCTCGCGATCGTCAAAAGTCCCGTCTTCAACGACAACACCTGCCGCGCCGGTCTCGCCAAGGAAGTCTTCCGCTGGGTCCAAGTCTGGGTTAACTCGTACATGGCCGCCGCCAAGAACGTCATCTTCTCGCGTCAGAACGAGCACCACCACGACGGCGACCATCACCAGCAAATGCGACTGCCGCGTGTCCAGTGGCTCGAGTACCTGCGCCTGTCGCTGACAATCATCATGGAAGTCCTGGACAAGGTACGGCGGTTCACAGGCATGGCCTCGCTTGGGCTTTCGTCCTCGGTTATCTCGTCGCCATCCATCATGGCCTTTTCGCGCCCCATTTCCATGGCCACGAGTACAGACGAAGAGCCGTTCGACGAGTCTCGCACCGAGACACAGACCATCACGGAAGTCGCGATCCTCTTGGTGCCGCAGCTACTGAACGCGTACAAGGACCTGCAGCGTCTGACCATCCAGGCCATCCATGCGTCGGGTCTCGCGGCGGCCGAGCGCACGAGCGCGACAGCCTCATCCACCGCACATGGCACGAACTCAGGCGGGGGCAGCCACGCGAGCATGGGAGGTGGCGGGTCGCCGACGGTGGGGCCGATACGGAGCAACACGCGCAATTCGCTCAGTGTCCTGCGCGACCGGTCCAACTCGCTTAGCCTCAAGCACTCGCCTTCGGTCACAAGCACCAGCAGCAGCAGTGGCGGCGGCCTGGACCGGAATGGCGGCGGCTCACGTTTCTCAGCTGTCCTCCAATCGCTCGCTACATCTCCCACGACCCCCTTCCCGTCCACCTACCCGTTCCAGCCCACCTCCATCAAAAATAACCCGGCGCTGGCGGCGACGGGCAACCTCGCTGCGATGGTCACGACCGGCCTGCTTGATATTACGGTCGTCTTGCTCGAGCTCTTCCATCTGACGCCGCGCCAGCAGTGGGTCAGCTTTTTGGTGCAAAAATACGAAAAAGAGGGCGTGGATCAGCTCGCGGCCTTTTTGCGCCAGCTGAGCCATGCATGCATGGCGATTCTGTTTGGTGACAGCATGCACCATCTCGATGACGTGAACCCGCGCCGTGCGCACGACAGCGAAGAAGACAAGGACGACACGACGTCGACGCGCAAGATCCCCGAGACGTGGCTCAACCTCGCCGTGATTGCGCACCAGATCGTCCTGACCAATATTATGGAGCCTGTGGTGGATATCCTGGAAATGCCCAAGTTATCATCGCACGAGGACGTGATGCCGGACAGCGTGCATGACTTGTGGTGTACCTTCTTTGTCAGCACCCTTCGTGTCTTGTCGAGCAGCTGCCTGGACCTGGAAGCGGCCATGCCCCAGGTACAGCGCGCGGTTTGGAAGCTGATAGGTAACCTCAAGGGCGAGGTTGGCGCCAACATGCTCCTGCACCTCTGGCACTTGACGGGCAGTCAGCAGGAACGCGACAAAATTGAAGGTCTTGTACGGCGCAACTCGGTCATGGCAGCTGCGGCAGCTGCGATGGCGGCTGCCACTGCCACCGACACAAAGGAAGGTTCGAACACGCCGGAGGAGTTTCTGTCGGCCGAGGAAGGCGATGAGGAACCCAAGGACCGCAACAATGTGGACTCGGGCGTGGTGCTGAACGGCGGAGGAGACCCCGATATGATTGCGGCCAAGGTCATGATAAGCCAGTTCAATGACCAGGTACACGCCAACAATACCAATCGTCAGAACGGCCCCGACGACGAAGAGGAGGTGCTGGCAATCTCGCCCCTTCAGGTCGACCTGATCCCAGCCATCCTGCGCCCGCTCTGTGCTGTGGGCCTGACCCTGCACGACAAGGTGCGCCAGGCCGCGACGACAATCATTGCTGATATCATTGCGATCGAGCTCCAGACATGTGGCGAGTTGACGCGCGTGCAGAACGTTCTGATCTCAACGATTGACTTGCTCGTGATGTCCGAAAACAAAGGCGACGACATGATGACCCATCGCCTGGTCCCCGAGCTGGACCGTGCGCTGGAAACGCGCCTACGCGAGCAGCGTTCCGAGGATCTGGTTCCTGAAGGCCACAAGATCGTTGAGTCGCTCGGCAAGTTCCTGCAGCTCCTCCTCCAGATCCGCAGCTTACCTCTGGACAATGATGAGTTTATGGACGACCGCATCTCTGCCACGCTGCGTTTGATGGAGTTTATCCGCGTTATCCAGCGCCAGGACATCTATGTCAAGTACGTCCACCAGCTCGTCGAGCTTCACGTCAGCAACCAAAACTATGTCGAAGCCGCCCTGACTCTGCGCTTCCACGCCGATCTCTTGGACTGGGACCCCCACCGCACTTTGGAGCCAATTCCGGAGCTGAATGTGCCGGCCCAGACCGCGTTTGCGCGCAAGGAGGCGCTCTACCGCACTATGGCGACCTACCTCGAAAAAGGCCAGGCCTGGGAGATCTGCATCAAGGTGCTCAAGGAGCTCGCTAGCCACTACGAGACCACTGTCTACGACTATACCAAGCTCAGTGAGGTGCTCCAGCGCCAGGCTCAGCTAACGCAGGATATCATCAAAAAGGAGCGCTATTTTACCGAGTACTTCCGCGTCGCATTCTATGGCCGAGGTTTCCCGATTGGCATTCGCAACCAGCAGTTCATCTACCGCGGTCTCGAGTGGGAGAAGCTTACGTCGTTTGTCGAGCGTATGCAGAGCCGCCATCCAAATGCGCAGCTCCTCTCGAGCAAGTACAGCGTGCAGTCGAACCTCACCGACGAACAGCTCCGCGAGCTCGATGCCGGGGGGGACGCTCAGTACCTGCATATCACGACGGTCGTCCCAGAACCGCCCCAGTCGGACGTACTGCGGAACGAGCTCGTGCCTGAGAATGTGCGCAAGTATTACAAGTTCAACGAGGTATCGCAGTTCTCCTGCTCACGGCCGTTCGATAAGCCGAGCGCTGTGGGTCAGCCTCCGGATGCGGACAAGCCTGAGATGGATTTCCTCAACCTCTGGACGCGCAAGACCATCTTTGTTACCGAGCAGAGCTTCCCTACCACGGCGCGGCGGTCCAAGGTTGTGACGACGCACGATATTGAGATCTCGCCCATTGAGAACGCCGTGCTCGCGATGGAGAATAAGACCCAGGAACTCAAGGAGCTCAATCACAAATATGCGGCGCTTATTCAGAACCGACGCTCGTCCGAACCAGTCAACATCAGTCCGTTCTCGATGGCGCTCAACGGCGCAGTAGACGCGCCTGTCAATGGTGGCGTCGCGCTCTACCGCAAGGCATTCCTGACGGACTGGTACTGGGAGAAACACCCCGAGATGCGATCTTGGGTGCGGGAACTCAAGACAGTCATTAAGGATCAGGTAAATACAGCAGAGCATCATTCATTCCCTTGCTTATTCTTCGGTTTCAGGTGGATACCATTGAACACTGCCTCGAGACCCACAAGAAGCTCGTCTCGTCTGACATGCGACCCTTCCACCAGACACTCGTTGGCTGTAAGTGAAAAAGAAGTGACCTCGTTTCTTCCTGACTAACATATGGGATCTAGTCTTTAAGAAGAACTTCAAGAAAGAAATCGATCAGCTGCACAAGTTAAGAGATACCCAACAGCAACAACAGCAAGAGCAGCAACAGCAGCCGAGCGAAGATAACCCAGTTCCCGCACAGCCCGCGGTGGATGCGGGGAGACGTCCGTCGCTGGCCCGGCAAAACTCGGCCGCCTTCCCCTCGTCATTGCCTCTTTCGCCAATGCTGACCTCGATGCGGTCCCCCTCTGGGGATGGCTCGCGTCCTCCCACCTTACTCATGGACAATCTGGAGGAGTCAGCGACAGCGCCGACCACGCCTGTATCAAGCACGCCATCCCGTGCCGAGAGTATATCCCGCAGTCTCAAGATGTCACTGCGTAAAAAGAAGCGCAACACAACCAATGTCTAGTAGTCTAATCATTGTCTCTTGTTATCTTACTTTTATTTATATTTTTCTACTAACTCCACTCACTCTTCCTTCCCCTTCCCCTTCTCTTCCCCCCCCCCCAAACTGTTATACTTGTCTTTTTTCTCCGCCTCTTGATCAACTCACCTGTTCCCTTTCTTATAATCACCTATCCCGCACATAAACACGCTTCCCTAGACTTGTACTATCATTATTCTATTTAGCAGCTGTCATGGTAATATTGTAATTTCATAATCATGAAAGGCGAAAAGAAATTGATAGCTCACCAACTGGCCCCGTTTTCTCGATCTGGCCCTTGTTACGTGTGTTTGCATGTGTGTGTAACATGCCCTCTTTGTAGTACTTTTTTCTTGTTGGATTCTGCTTCACAACCACGGGCAAAGACCACCGAGGCTCCATCGCCGTATCGGTCGGTGAAGTGTCAATTATCGAAATGCCAATAGGTGGGGTCGGTAATACTATTTGTCCAGCAAATGGGTTGCACGCGCGCTCGTGCACAGCCCACGCAAAACTTTAAGGACAGAGTCGTATTTATTGTTCTCTTTCTTCTCCCTTGCTTATTTAACTTTCTTTGACTTGAGAGCATGGAGGCACAACGCATTCGCGATGGTGTCAAATCGATGCATGAAGGCGACAAGGCGTAAGCGTTCTCCGTACACTTTATCATCTTACGCGGCTAATGGCTCATCGTCTTGACATACTATTGTAAAAAAAAAAAAGAGCGTCCAAAGGCCTCTTCCGCAAACCCGACTGGGATGTCGCATCTGGATGCTATGACCGTGCTGGTAAGAAGAAGGCAAGCAGGCGAAATGGGTGACATGCTGACTTGTGTATGCAGCGACGGCGTTCAAAGTGGGCAAGTCGTATGACCAGGCGGTGCAGGCCTATGTCAAGGCGTCTGAAGCCTTCTTCAAGGCAGACGGGTAGCGTACAGATACAACGGAAAAGGGCATTGGGCTCACGTGGTTTGTTTGGATGATAGGACACATCTGGCAGGCAAAGCCTTAGAGAACGCGGCATTGATCCTCGTGCAGAACCTGAACCAGCCGCAAAAGGCAGCTGAGATGTACCAGCGCGCGAGCGACCTTTTCATGACGAACGGCAGCATTGACCGCGCAGCCGAGCAACTCCAAAAGGCCGGACGCGCACTTGAAAACACGGACGTAAGCGCTGCCATCGAGATGTACAGCTCGGCCTGTGCCCTTTATGAGCAAGAGGATCGAGGTCGGTTCGCTATCGATATCTACAAGAAGGCGATTTCGCTCCTCGTGCGAAGCAAAAAGTAAAAATTGAAGGAAGAAGGAAAAGGAAACGGTGACTCATGCGCCCTTCTTTTTAGGTTAGAGAAGGCTGTGGATATGCTACATCGGCAAGCGGCTGTGCTCCAAAAACTCACCAATCGGTCCCATCTATGCAAAGCCAATCTGAGTATTCTGATCGTGCTGTTTGCGATTGGTGACGAAGTAGAAGCAGGCAAACAATTCAACATCATGTGCAGGTAACGGGGACATACGCTAGACAACGGAATAGCATCTGGATGCGCTTCGGGTCCAGGGCTGGCTCTTTGACGTTTGTGTATTAATGCATCTATCCTATATATAGCAACGACCCGGGCTTTGCCCAGAGCGAAGACGCCGAAATAGGCCAGGCCCTGTTGCAAGCCTACGAGGAAGGTGACCAGGAGCTGCTTGAAAAGACGGTGCGCAGGCAGCACGTGTCGTTCCTTGACAATGAAGTCGCCAAGCTGTCGCGCACGCTTACCGTACCGGGTGAGATGCTGTCCCAGCCCACCGCCAGCACAGCACATGCACCTGGCGGGTATGGCCGACAGACGTCGCCGCGCACACAGCAGCCACCGCCGCCATTATCGTCTGGCATGTCACCTGCCCAAATGCGTGCAGAACTGTACTCCACGCCGTCGCGCCCTTCTGAAAAGTCGACCCCTCCTCCTCAAGCTCCGGTTACTACTCAATCACCACCACCCCCGCCGCCGTACGCTGTGCCGCAGCAGCCTCCGCCGCCGACGCAAGCAGAACTCGACCAGGAGTTTGCTCGCCTCAACATGAACAATGAAAAGTATCATCCGCCACACCCACCCGTTCAGCCCCATCAGGATCCCTATCCACAACAGCCACACTATGAATCCGCCCCTCATCATCCCTCGCCACCCGCTCCGCATCAGAATCCGCCACCCAAATTTGAAGAGGAAGACGACTGGGATGATTTGCGGTAAGCATAGTATCACTTTCAGAATTGGTAGAGCGGAGTACCGCCTTGATTTTTTGAAATACCTTGGCAGCACAACACAACATTGGACTTTCTTTATTGTTTTTGTGTTTTCTTTGTTTGTCCTTGGGGACCTTGCTTGACTTTTGTTGGTTATGAAGATATGACGAATCGAGGAGCCATCGGCTTATTAAATGGGATCACGATGCAGAACTCAAAAAGAGCATGAGTGACAGTTACAGTTTTTATAGGATGATGGCTTGCTGCTACTATTTATCACCCGCAACAGTAAAAAAGTAGCTTGTGCACCTGCACAAATAGAAAAAATTAGGTCTTTCCTTGTGGAGCACAGGCATGATGTCAGAGCAGATAGATAACAGTGTGCTTGATTCCACAGCGTTGGCTTGCTCCCCTTTCACTGATTTTATTCTATTTTATTTTTTACCTTATTCGCACACGCACCCACACACACATAAACGCTTTCTTTCTTTCTTACTTTCGTTCGTTTTTTCGATTTCCCCGCTTCTATATTCTACTTGATGGGTCAAGCAAAAAGTAAAGAGAGCAAAGAGAACCGCTCGCTCAGCAAACGCACCCACTGTAATATCTGACAATAGCAATCAGCAGCTCATTCGTCTAAAACTGATTCCATCTCTTTTCTTCCTTGTCTTGTTTAGTCACCTCCAAAGAAATTCGACATTTGCGGCATAATGTGGAAGCATCGTCGAAACGACCCGACAACGGCACCATTACCGAAGATGTCTTCCGCGAGGTATGCCAGTAACAACCAAAAAGACTTCCATATATGCTAATGTCCATCTTCATTCTGCCATGCCGGAAAAGACTGTCAGAAAATATGTGCCGTCCATGTCACCCAACGATGATATCTTTCTGAAACGGCTGTATGCTGCATTTGACGTGGACAACAACAAAAGCATCGACTTTACGTACGTTTACTTATTTTATTCATAATGCCTTACTGATACAAATAACTGAACGACAACAGCGAATTTGTGGATGGTCTGAGCGTCTTTATGAAAGGCACCCCAGAGGAGAAGTTAGCTTGTAAGTGCTTATGTGGTGTGAGAAAGTAATAAGCTCATGGTAAAACAACAGTGTCCTTCAAGCTGTACGATGTCGACCACGATGGTTTCTTGACTCGGGCTGAGCTTGAACGTGTCATGCTGCAACTTGTACGTATATGCATTCTCTCATCCATACCCACATCGATCCATATACACACTCTATCATTTGCTTGTTTACTTGCTTTCTTCAATATTGATTCCTGTGACCCCTCTCTCCTTCTCTCTCTCTCTTTCTTTTTTGCCCTTCCCCCTTCCGCCCAATGTCTCCCGTGTACTAACACTATGTCCCCTTCAATCTACTTCATTTAGTCACACACATTTTCTGAAGAAGATCAAACTGCCGAGATCAAAGGAATGGTTGGCCGCATGTTTGATGACCTGGATGTTGATAACGATGGTAAACTGGTAAGCCCTCTCACTTTTTTTTTGTGCGCTTGGAAACGAAAACAAATTACAGTCATCTGACTCCATGGATATGTATATAATTTAGTCATTTGAGGAATACAAGCTGTCGGCCATGAAGGAGCCTCTGATTGTCGACTTCCTGGAACAGTTCCTTGCCGAACACAATCTGAGCAATCGCCCACGCGTCCCTTCACGGCCAGCCTCGCTGCGGTCCTACCGTTCTGGCCGCTCCCTGACCCCGATCAACCACAGCCCCAAACCACCCGGCTCTCCGTCCTCCCTGACCGCCACCGCCGCCGCGGCTGCTCACCACCCCCATCACCACCACCGCCTCTCCATCCGACTGTCTCAAGCCGAGTTACTCGAGTTTAGCCATCACCAGCAGCAACAGCGCCTCAGCAGTGTTCCCACCACACCAACTTCGTCGAGCCACAGCATCAAGTCGCAGGCCTTGACAAGTTCGAACAGTCCTAACCAGCACTTGCCTCCCAGCCCGGTACGAAGCACGAGTCCTGTGGTAATGTCATTTTGAGAGGTTATTTATATCACGCGTGCATGATATGTGCGTGTGTATGCGTGTGTATGTGTATGTGTGTATGCGTGTGTGTGTGTGTGTGTGTGTGTGTGCACGTTTCTTTTATTATTTTTGCTTCTTCGTTTTATGTCTCGATTTGTGTATGTTAATGTGAGCGCATGATACTCGTTGTAGGATCACCATGATGAGTTTGACAAAACGGCACGTCGTCCATCCCAGCATGCTATGATTCCTGCTCCCGATACCACGACCCATTCTGCCACCATCACGCCGCCTGCAGCTGCCCCTGGACAAGCATAGCTATCTGCTTGTCAACCCGTATTTTCTTCTTTACCATAGTAGTTAGTAGTATATATTAACTTTTTCTTTTTCGCCTTTCCGTCTCTTCCTGTGGTCACTGACCCTATCTATTACTTAACCCGACCTTACCGCTTAACGACGCCTTATCAACATGGGATACCCCCTTTTTCTCCTTTACGCGTACCGCCCTTTTCTTCCGCCTTTTTTCTCTTTGTTCTGTGTCACCCTTGGCCCTATTCTCATTGTTGGTGAGTTCATTAAGATATATACTCTCTACATCCAATCGCTTCTGTGTATGACCTAAGAGACAGCAAACGCTGCTCCATTATTTTGATTTGTTTGCAATGATTTTTTCCTTTTGTATCTGATAAGACTCCAACACAAAGGGAAGAGTGATGAAAAGTATGAAAGGAGGAGAAAAGAAACGACTTTTGTGCAGGAGCAAAGAAAAAGAAGAAAAGAAAAGCTGTGAATATGGATCTGAGAAAGAGAGATATAGAGATACGCGAGTGTGTGTGTGTGAGTGTGTGTGAGTGTGTGTAATGTTGAGAGTGTGTGACGTGATGTGGCGTGAATGACAGTGGCAAAGTTGAAAGTAGTAAAAAGCACAATGAAGAGAGAGTTTTGAGTTGCGTTGAACCATGGAAGAAAGGAGAGTGGCAGGGATAGAAGAACAGAAAAACGGGTAGAAATGGAACATCAGGTGACTTAGCCCGTGCGATAGGCAGCCCAGGGGCTGGAAAAGCCATAGGTTCTGCTGTTCGTACTCGTCGATGAGGTGCTACTGTTAGTGCTGTGGGGGGCAAAAGGCAGTTCGGTCAACGATTCTGACTGGTCTCGCGAAGATGGCGATCCTTCGGAGCCGGATGGGTGGTCAAACACGAGATGATCTTCTTTGCGGATGCGTTTGCCGACTTTGTCGTGAGGTGGGTAGGTCGATTCATCGTCATCGGATATTTTTCGTCGATTCACTTTTCTTCGTTGGCGAAGTTCTTTTCGAATACGTATCTTGAGGCCCTGATCAGCAAATGCCCGCGAGAGAAAGGTGGACTCCTCCATGCCGGGAAATCTAAAAAAGGAAAAATGGAAAGCAAGGAGCATTAATTGCTTGTAAACAATGATGAAAGGCTTTCTTACTTTTTAGCCGAGTAAACGACAAATACGTCGGATATGATGGACTTGCAGTGGAAGACGTCCTTGCTATATTAAAAGTTGCAAGAATTAAGTATGCGTGACATCATGAATGCAATAAGATATGCATACCCAACGATCTCGAAAAGACTCAGTTTCAAGCGGTAGTTGCCTTCGATGCGCACGGACAGATCAGGAAATACAAAGAACCCGGCATCCGAATTATCAATGTCCTTCAGATGATAGAGCGACGAGACAACGGAGCCTGTCGTGCTTCTGGTCTTGCCATCTCGCAGTAAATGCAGCTCCTCGTCCAGATCAGCCGCCATCAGCGAAGCATACATAAAGTAATACGGGTTTTGCAGGTACGCGCTATCCAATAATTAAAACCCCAACGGAGTGTGGTCAAATGACAAACTTACTTGCGATCCATCGCAGACAGACTCGGATCATCCACGCGGAGCTGTACAATGGCTGTGAACGGCACAAAAAAAAGAGAAAAGAATAAGTACTCAGTCAATTGCATATTCCCCGTTTGCCTACGTGGCGGATCAATCGGTCGTCTGTCGGCTAGTAAAAGAAGTTCCAGGTGAGTTCACTGCAGGAAAACATTCTATTGAGGTACTCACCTTTTTCGCCAATACCGCACATGCGCGACTGCTTGGGTTGCTGTCGAAGTTTCAAATTGTAATCGCTAGAAACCGTTCCCAATGAGCCACTGCCCAGAGGATCAGCCATGAAGGGTGGGGTTGCTTACATATTGTGCCTATTTTCCTGTGTCTGTTTCACAGTGGCGAAATGATATGAGACTGACTCCTCCATTGTGAAAACAGAATGCCAGTATGGAAGAAGGTAACAAGTTTAGCGACAGTATTTTGCTGATGCCGATGTAGGGGGGGAAGTAAAAGGGCGGTGGCGATGAAGGGAAGAAAGAGGAAGGAGAGGGGGGCCTGTGTCAGGAGAGCGACAACTTTCAGGTCAAGAGGAAGAAACCGAGTCAAAAAGCAAAAGCAAGTGAAAAAGAAAAAAAAATAAGCGCAAGTACGGTAAAAAGTGGTAAAGGGCAGGGGCGTCTACTATGATGTGAGTGAGTCGACAACACCACTTTGGGCTGTGTGTGCCTTTCACCTTTTTCGTACCCGACTGCCGGACCTTGAATCGATGTTCGACTGCCTTCCCTTCTTTATTTTTTGGTCCGTTCTGCCACATCTCCCATTCACACACACCCCCAAACTACCACCAATGCGACAAAAAGCAGACTGTCGTAATTTAATTAATAATATCATTATTTTATCACCACTGACATTGTCAATACAACGCTAGTGACATAATTGATCTTTACTGCTTTCTATATTAGTTTTGCAGTGCGTTGCATAGTAGAATCGAATATTTTTAAAGCAAAAAGATGGACGCCTCGAACGTCTCTAAAGCATTTGGGATCCATTACCCGTTCTGGAATGGTCCAGGCAACGCACAGCAGTTGACCTTGCCCAGCTCACACACATACACCACTTGCATTGGTCCCCGACATGAAAGCCATAAAGGAAAAAGGGGTTCTTTTTTGGCCTTTTTGACTTCTAAGGACAATTCCCAAACTCTCTCAATTAAAACTTTTGACGTGTGTGTGTGCGAATATTGGTCCCACCAGTTTCTGCTTGCAATTATTTCAACACAGCCAGAATGAAACAACCGACTGAACTATAGAAATGACTTCACCAAAAAATTTTCAGGTCACCCAGCAGGCGGGCTTACTTTTAATAGTAAACGTCTCCCCCTGGAAATACAAAGGGTCCCAGCAATTACGTAGAGACACGATGCAACATGGATAATGTCATGGTGATCCTCGCCAACATTCTACCCTGTCGCCGTCTGTCAGGTGGAACAGCAAAACAAACTCTAAGGAGACTCAATGCATTAAACATTCCCCGTCTCGTGTGCCGGAAGCTCAGACCATGAGTAATGTCGATTTTTCCCAAAACGTTAGCATACATAATATTTTTTTAGACCTGGATTGCTTCTGAGGTTGTCTGCGTTTGCTTTACTTCTTTGCCAGCCATTTATCAGCTGAGTTGTAGCTAAACCTTACCAATGGGGAGGGTGGCTAACGCCCATCCTAAATTAAGAACCCCCCTATCTGCACTATCATTCGCTACAGGTCTATATCATTGGCAAATCACACGCTTTGCTGCAGTATTACTACTAATGACGGGCAGCAACCAGTGGCTTGCTGCACCCTGCGCGTAACGGCCCCTTTGACTTGCATTCTTCTTCGTGCAGAAAGATAATGACCGAGGCGAACGCGAGTGTCAGGCGATCTGAGCAACCTGCTTGTTTTAGTAGAAGATTTTTTAATTCTTCATAATTTTTTTACGTGTTCCTCGCGAGGTAGGTTATTATGTACATTAAAATGTGATTATACGTGTGTGAGTGTGTGTATATCATGTGCGGGCATGATGTTGTGAATGAATATGCTACAGAAGGCTTCGGCGGATCAGGTCCTCTATGAGCGCTTGCACCTCATCCACCGAAGAAGATATCTCGCCAACCACCTTTTTCTTTTCGTCCAAAGGAAGATCTAAAAAGCGCCGGACAAGGTCGCCGTCGATGAAGCCAACCGCGTCGCCGCGACGGATGCCGCTGTCAAATGCGCGCCACGCCGCGTGCTCAAACACACCCAGGTCGGGGTAGGCCACACGCAAGGTTTCTTGCAGCTGCGCGAGCATCTGGTAGACAACCTCGTCTAGAGGCAGAATCGCACCAATTGCGCCCGACACCGTTCCAAAAAGGACGCCGTCGCTGGTTGGACAGAACCGGTTGATCATGTCGCCCACGCGGAACTGGCCCGCGCAGTGCAACAACGTTGAGGCAGGGTCCTGCAGCAGGGTCATCACGTTGTAGCCCTGATCGGCGCCGAGGAAAAGTGTCTCGGCCATAATGAGCACGGCCGTCATCCACGCCGCGCTGCCGTCCGCGGCCACGCTCTCGAGCTTCTGATTTTGCATCTTCAGGACCGACATGGATTTAAACAAGTCGCCAGCGAGGAGGATGTCTTTGTCCTTGGCGGCATCCAGATAGAGCGTGTTGAGGTGCGACTGCGATTTGGGGGTCAACTTGAAGATTTGGGAGGACTCACCCGTGGGATGCAGGTCATCCAACACATGAATCTGTCATCCGTAAGGTCGTTTTGTTTAGAGAACATCGTTATATACATATATATCTTTTTCCCATGCAATGAAATAAACTTACCGTTCCATCGATGCTGCATGCCACCTTATCCATGTACGGCCGAAGGCTCGCGACAGGCCCCACCGTGTCGATCGCACCCAATAAACTGTATTCACGTGTCGGCAAGATCGAAAACGCGAGCGCCCGTCCGCTCAGGACCTCGCTCGCATCCGCCTCGCTCGTTCGTCCAGTACCAACAAATAAAAGATCGTATTCATGGCTACCCAGATGCGCTATGGTCATGCTATCGACGACTTCGCCTGGCAACAGACCATACGTGGCGAGCACTATATATTCATATGATTAGCTAAAAGTTCTTGCTTTGCTCATAAAAAGCGATCCATTACCTTGATATGTCCAAGCATCGAATATGCAAAGCTCACCGACGTAGGTTTCCTCGCCTGTGGTTGGATCGCGATTGATCTTTTCGGTGCTGACAACGAGAGTTTTCGTTTCATCATGGAAGGCAAGACGCGTGGCCATCGCGTCAAGGGGTATTTTACGAAAATGGAGCCGTGGTTGGGTGGCGACTGTACCAAACACAAGGGCGTCCGGGGTCGCAAACACGGCTGCGTCTGGGAACGCATCGCCATTGAAGTTGGCACATGCTTGGATGTTCTATGCGATATCGTGAGTCACAAGATCGGCCATTCATATTTCTCGAAATCCACACTCACGCGAAGGTTGAATGCCGAATAGATGATCTTGCGCCGGGTACTGTGGATTAGGGTGGTATGATCAGATGCGGCAAAAACAAGCTTGGACCCGTTCAACGTCAAGGTACTGAGACTAGCCGTGTAGGTGCCCAAGGTCACTTGGGCGCGGTCGCTTAGCTCTGTCTGCTGCACCGTATAATGGACCATCTGACCGTCGCCTTTGAATAAACTTTAAGTTTGAGCCGTCGCGATTGTTCTAAAGCAAATAGTACTTACTCAGTGATACAAAGAGATAGCGCTGTCCCTCGAGGTCGGCCATCAAGATGGAGCGCGGGATAGCGTTGCCTACGTTGAGGTCATACTCGGCGGAGGACGTCAGGCCCGGCAGCTCGAGCATCTGGAGGTTGGCGGGGCCACCCCAGAGACCCACTACAGCGAGATCGCTTGCATCCACAAAAACGCTCGTGGCGATTGGGTCCAGGACGCGCTCGCTAGAGAAACATGTCAGTCTTCAGCCCACTTTTGCGATCGAGTGCCAACCTTTTCTGGACTAATCGAGTGCCCTCGATCGCAAGGCAGATCAAGGTGCCTGTTTCACACCCAACGAGAACATGTCGGTCGTTGGCGGCCGCCACGTGGACTGCATCTTTCGGACACCATTCATCGAGCAAGGCACCGTCCGCACCAAGCTTCATCAGCCGCACATGGCTAGGTGTGATATGTAGCAAGGCATTCTGCACAAGGCCAGCATACAGTGTCTGCTCGTCGAGCTTGAAAGCACCATATTCGGACATGGCACGGACGGAGTTCGCTTCCACTTTGAGGATATGCGTATTGAAAAATGTCGATATCACTATGAGCTCATGCGGTCTAACCTCACGTCAGTTGATTACGCTGAAGAATTCTGCACACAGTGTCACTTACGGAGAGCGGATTTTCAAGGTCCATAAGCGCTCGATGCCAGGCAGAGGCAGCCATGTTTCCTCGCTAAAACCCACGCCGCTCTGTACAACGGCTAGAGATCCATCCTGGTTTACACCTGAGCAGCTCACCAACGTTTTCTAGAGGGAAAAGGTGGAAGGAGGGGAGCTGGTGAGTATATATAAACTGACAATCACTATCGTTCTACACACCCTGCCTTGTTTGTCGAGGTCGAAAACGCAGAAATCAGTAATTGGGCCTATGCTTGAGTGGCGTTGCACGACTTCGATTGCATTATTCGTGACACGAAACAGGACCGAGTCGCCCACCCCAGAAGCACTATAGAACAGACCCTCCTCGAGCTTGGCCATCGAGCGTGGCACGGGTATCTATCGTGAATGAGCTTTCTATCCATCACGCATCATCCATGTACCTACCTTGCCATCCAGCTTGTCAAACTTCAGGCCTTTGTTATGCACCGCGAGACGATAGACATCACCTGCGGAAGTGGAAAGCAAAAAGGAAGGTGGATGGGAATGTGCGACACGGTCGAGAATATAGGCAGTGATCTCCATGCTCGGTATTGTCTTTTGGGTTTTTGAGGACGAGACGCTGGCAAAATAAGTCAGAGAACTATCAGCGACGACGATGACGCCTTCGCGAGGGCTCGGGACGGGTATCAGCATGTAAGAGGTGGGTTGAATTTCGTGGTGCAGGCGGCCTTTCTCTTTGGCATTGATGAGCAGTGACGGATCGCTGCCATTGATGTCGTATGTCTTTGTAAAGCGTCGTTCTTCCGGCTCGTCATTGTAAATGAGTGTTACGGACGGATTGAGGTTCGTGCCGAGGACGGTGAAGCCGGTGGCTGTCGTTTCCTCGATGCTAAATGCGACACATCAATTATATGTATCGAATTTGCTTCTGTTACCTTACAATACATGCGATATCTCCTTTGCCTTTTGTGCTCTTGATTTGCCTTTGGCGTTGACGCGTTGAGGTACAGGAATCATGGTCAGGAAGCCACTAAAGACGCTCACAAAGACGGTATGCGTGATCGGGCCCCAGGCAGCGACGACGGGATGTTCGATTAGACGTGCGTTCTGAATCTCGAGCGAGCCTTTCTTTTGCGTCTTGATTTTATTGCCTTCATAGTGCAGAAAACAATAATGTTGTCTATCGGTAAGGATAAAAAGCGAGCATGTACCATGTTCCTGCAGGATATTTTCGTTCAGCTGTCCATGCGACGTTTGCTGGCTATATTTATGTGTTATAGTTTACCGATACAGAACAGGTCGCCATGCCCTCGATATTGCAAAAGAGATCCAGCTCTTCTATCAGTATCAGTTTACCGTTCTGTTCTCGGTAGATCTCTAGGCGCGATCCTTTGCTGGAAAAAGGAATCGATCGTGTCAGCTGTGTCGAGCTCAAATGGTAGGAAAGCTCACCTCACAATGAGATCGGTAATATTTGGGCTTAGGAAACAGCCGGTGACGCAGCCGCCGCTGCCTGTGGAGGGCTGCAACGTCGTAATGTAGTTATATACGGACATGAAGAAAGTAGCAGCTAACAAAGTGGGGTGGGCGCGCGGGGCGCGCAGCTCAAACGGGTGGAGCATTTTCTTCTCTCATTTCATCTCAAAACTCCGCGTGTATGTAGAAAATGCAAGAAGGAAACAATGCGTTCTATGTACAGTACATGGTATATATCTAACTAGACAGGTTATCGAGGGCTCGTCGTGTAGTGGTGATGCGTAGGTGAGCGCGGTTGACTGGCAGAGGCACCGAGGACACTGTCAGTCCGGATGGGAGGCACCAACGGCGTCGCGTGTTGTAGGGGTTGTTGCATAGAAGAATGCCGGCTGAGATCCGCTGTGACCGCCCCAGGCGTGAGTGGAGGAGGTGACTTGAGTCGTATAGCGATGTTGCTTTCAACAGACATGTGCTTGGGACGTGCGAGATCCAACCCTTCGGCAGAGAAGTCTTTCCAATTTTGCCAATTGATAACAATTGCGTTCGGGGGCGGAAATGCCGTAGGAATAAAGGACATGATCATGTAAATCAAGCCCATCGCAAGAGTGAGTGTGCCTGCTGTGATACTGAGTACTTTTTCATCGAGAACGAGGCACCCAAAGCTACAGAAAGTACTTGGATGAGTTGTGTTTGCTGTTGGGCGGCTACTTACAAAATGAAGATCATGCCCCGACCGCGGTAGATAGACAAAAAGCGGAAATAATACAAAGAGATCTCGAAAGTTTTGATTTCATTGACGACCAACAAGGCCGCTATCAATCTGATCAAAGGTCAGTATTGAACAAACGTATGTGTTCTAGTGCTATATTCACCCTCCATAGATACAAAGGACAATTTGTGAAAAATCTGTCTGGATTGCCTTGTAGATACATGCGACAATGACAAACGCATATAAGCTGAGGTTGATGCCGTTCAGCACAAGACTGAGCATGTTCTCAACCTTGGTTCGAGACACCATCCGCATGTTAGCTATACTATGGAAAGAGCAGAAAACTATAGAGAAGAAAGAGAATAAGCAGAAATTAAAAGGTGTGCGTTATTATAGAAATGGGCACGGAGTTGTTGTGTTGTTGTGACATTGCTTGATTTAGAAGAGCAAATCTCTTTCATTTTCTTTGTCTGCATAAAAAAAAGAAAATAAATTTTATATTTTCGTGGAATCGTAGCTCCCACCTTTGTGTGCGTGTGTGTGTGTGTGCGTGTGTGTGATGCAAGAAATATAAAAATGGGGAAGATATATAGAAAGCGGGGGTGATGAGGCAGGGAGGGGAGCAAAAGCAACGAGAAGAGAAGAAAAGAGGTGTATATATAATATAATTACGAAGGAAGACTAATAAAACATGGCTTACACCGCACGCTGCTGTAAACCGTCGCGATGGAGATTGACGGAACTGCCCGTGGGAGTACCAGCGACAATGCCCTGGTAGTCCAGTCGATAGATTTTCGGGGGTAAGCCCTTGCCAAACTTGCGGTTGATATGGTTCGAGCAAAGCAGAGCAGAGCAGAGCACAAAGAGATGCGGTGCAAGCAAACTAAAGGCGACAATATAGCACGTCGTCAAGGCTTGAACCGTGAATTGCTGGTATTTGAATCGGCAGCCGGGCAACAGTGTGCGCGGGAAGCATTTGTTGGATCGTTCGTGGAAATCCGTAAATGTTTTATATCCACAGCAATGGAGCTAATGACCCCTAAATAAGCTTTTTCTCGTTCAAATGCACGTTACAAACTTACGTTAGCCTGGATTCTAGCTCTGCCATCTGAGGTGAGGTTGTAATGCCATTGGTATGAGAGTTTGCCCTAAAAAGGAATTTAGTGTGAGCTTGGTTTTTTTTTTCTTTTTTCTGGTCCTCTAACTTACAGCAATGTTCCATTTATTCTTGCGGTACGAGATATAACCAATTGCAGCAATCATACCAAAGCAGACCCAGAGCAATAGGTTGTAGAAGGTAAGGATAGCGCGGTTGTTCAGCATGATTCCGGCGAAGCCCAGCAGAGATGTAAACAGACAGAGCACGCCCGTTGCCGTAACCACTGCAAGATAATATATGAGATGAATTCAGGAGAATAGAGACGAGAGCTTACTGTTCAGAAGCATGCGTTCACCCACAATGACGACGTCAGCACGCTGGTACACTACATTAACATGGGTGAGGAAAACCGGCCCGCTGTAATCATGTATCCCCATCCCCTTTGTGGGCAATTCGAATTTAACTCACGTTTGAAATAGGTCAGGAGAGCCAGGAGTAAGATGCCTAGACCGTAACAAAACAGCTACACTCAACGTATGAGACATTGCACAAGGAACGTGGATGCTATACTTACAAGCGTATTGGCGAGCAAAAGCCACCACTTGTGAAAGGTCCAGCGCTGCTTCTTTTTCATGGATGCGTCCGGAACGAAACGTTTAACAACGTGGAGGCTTCCGGACTCGACCGATGAGCGCGACATGTTGCCGAATGAATTACGCGATTCCGAACGCATCCATGGCAAGACCGGCTCGGGAAGATCTTCGACGGAATCCCAGGGCGAGTTCGGTTCCGACGAGAGCCGTTGCAAGGCACTCTGCCGTTGGCCTGGCAACGACAGGTGTTTATCCACACCCAGATGTTGGCTGCTGCTATTGCTGGATTCGTAGTGCTGGCCGAGCGAACTCGTCGAATGCGTGTTGGAGTTATCGCCAGGTAAGAGACTGTGCCGCATTGTACCGTATAGGATATATGAAAAATTGCTTGCTCAGGGGAAATCAAAAAGAGAGAAGCTATAACGCGCAATCGAATGGGTGTTGTTGTTTTCGAATGCGTAGAGTACTTGGCGGCCCCTTTGGAGAATCGAAAAGAGGTATTGAGAGAGAGAGAGAGAGAAAGGAAAGAAAGGGAAAGGGATCGGGGCGAAACCGAGGGATCCAAAAGTTTTGCCAATCAATTATTTGGAGGAAAAGGTGTAACCAAGAATGGCCTGCGTGCTATTTTTGGCTTTGCCCTTGAGCCACACTCTTTACCCTTTCATCATTCTCACAGTAATACACTAAATACACAGCCAAAGGAGTGGAGAATAATAGAATAACATGCATCGCCACATTGATGGGTTGGGGGGACTACGTGTTTGACAGTAGAAGAGATCGCCTGTCTGTAAAGCAAGTGCGCAATGATAGCATGTATTTTAGGATTTCAAGGCTTGCGGGAATGAAAGAAGCTTCTCAGACATCTCTTTTAGCAATTGCTGGCGTCAAAAAACATGATAAAAAAAAAAGGTAATAATAATAAGGTATGGCGGCATCTAATGTACTGTATAAGATCTCCTTTATCGGCTGGAACGCTATCTTTGTATGTGTACCACTTTGTCGTACTGTTTCGCCCCGCACTCCTCTCTAGCTTGTTTTCCATAAACTGTATTCTAAAGGTGGCTGTTGGCTCTGTCCTATCAGCGACTCGATAGCGGTCCACATGTCGTGGTGCACTTGATCTTCCGATTGGGCTGCATTGACAACCTTTTACGAGTATGAACGGACGATCCCCTATACTCTGTCTTTTGAATGCACATACCTTCCACGAGCTATCCATCAAGCCCTTGAACTCCTGGCGTACCTGCATCTGGAGCTGCTTGGTCTCATACCGTTCGAGACCAAACCCGCCGCGTTTCTCGGCTTCTTCGATGGGCAGATCGAGAAACAAGACCAGGTCCGGCTTGAGCAGACCTACGTCGGGCTGCCTGCACCAGGAAGCGTCCAGTCCTTTGGCAGATGAAAACGCGACGCCTGAAAACGCGTAACGATCCACGACAATGTGCGTTCCGGCCTTGAGCGTCTCTTCCATATGTTCCCTGTGCCATTGGATGTCAGCGTTCTCGTCACATGAAAAAGGAAATAGGAGCATTTTCTAACTGACATGGCTTCCCAGCGGTTGGCGGAAAAGAGCAAGTGGATGGCATGATCGTCGAGATGGCTGGACTGCTTGAGGTAGCTGTCAATCATTTGGCCAGTCTGAGTGGTGCGATCTAAACACATGAGGTCGTCAGTTTGTTATGCTGACAACAATGACGGACATACCTGGGAACTTGAGCAGCTGTGCTCGTTTGTGCTGCTGCAGTCTGTTGACGAGACGCGCACATTGTGTGGATTTTCCAGCGCGATCGCAGCCTTCGACGACGATGAAGCAACCACGAGCAAGCATATCAGGGGATAAAATAGTAAGCGGGAGCTGGATTTCTGGATCGCAAGGAAAGGAGAATCTGTATCCCAGTTTTCATTTTACAGAAAGATACGAACAGTGTTGGTACGATTAAACATTATCGAATAGATAGATAGTATGAAAAGAAAAGAGAAAAAATAAAGAAAATATACAACACAGAATGAGGAAGGCTATGAGTAGAATGCGCGCATTTTGCGGCGGTGCGCGTTCATGATGTTGTCCAAACACTCTTGAACAGGCCGCATGCGATCAAAGTACGCTTCTGCCGTCGTCCGTGTGTCCTCTTCCTCGAGTGGTCGCTGGAGCCCCCGCCATCCTCGGGAGAGCCATTGGCTATAGTCCGCCTGAATACGCAAGAGCTCACCCACCAGAGTATCAAAGTAGACGGCAGCCAGCTCCAGAAAACGCGGCAACTCTTCCCGCAGCTGGGACCGAATTGCAGCTGCATCCTTCTCGTCCTGGCAACTCTGGAGCTCAATCACCACCTTGTGCGGGTTCTCGTACAGTCGTACAAGCGTATCAAGCCGGACACTGATAAAGTGGATCATGCGGGACTCCTAATATAAGGAGGAAAAGATAAACTTTCTGGCAAAACAATGAGATAGTCCGCGTTTACCAATTTACGTTCGGTCGCCCAGAGACGCGTTTGCACGCTAAACTCATGCACACGGCCCCACGAGCCGTAGAAGGCTTCAAAAGATTGCGCCAACTGGTGGAGTGCCTCCCGTTGGGTCTTAACGCTGGCCTGCCATGCCAACACATGCGCTACAAATGCTTTCGCTGCCGAGTGTTGCCGCTCAAATCGAGTTATCAAGGCTTTATCAGCCGTCTCTGTCGCTTCTGATGTGGCTTTATCGTTTTGTGGCGGATGCTGTTGCGGTGTGGGCATGTGTTCGCTCCTTTGCTGTTTTTGGAATAGTAGTTTCTTGCCCTTCTTTTTGGTGCGTTTGCGTTCCAGAAGACTGCTCTCGCTATCGTCACCAGCTGGGAGGAAGCAGCAATTGTAAAAACATGTGAGGCTGTGCATACCAATCGACGAAGCCATATCCTTTTACCTGCACCTTTATTAGCAGGCTTAATGGCTTGCGGCCCCGGGTCGCGCACAATGTGACCGACGATATCGTGGCGCCGTTTAACTTCGTTCAAATGATCAGCCACTTTCTGCATGGCTTGCGAGGCTGCCACCAAATCTCCATAGCCCTCATGATCGGGCGGAACTAATACTAGCATTTCCTTTAAAGAAAGAGAAGGTGTGAGTTCCTTTGAACAAATAGAGATATTCAAGACACACACATACTTTGAGGAGTAACGGATACTTTAGTACACGCTGAACAGGCTTGATCAGCAGACTGCCCAAATCCCAGCTCGTTGTACGGCCCTGCATTCTCGAATCACAACTCTAATAAGAGAAAAAGGTAGTTCGCCGAGCATACGTCTGTAAGTCCAATGTGTGTACAGCATGGAAGATATGCCTAAAGAAGCAACGGCCCACCTGGAAAAAAACCTGCACGTCAGGTCGTGTCTGTGCACGATGAAACGCCTCAATTGCCTCACCGTGACGACGACAATATTCTGTATAGACTTTGCAGAGCTCGTCCATCTAGCATGGTATTAATAAGTGCCTTTTTTTTCCACATGGTAACTTACCATGTCGAGCAACACGCGCGCTACTGCGTGTGATCGGCTACAAGTGCGATAAGGGAGAGCGGCGGGCGCTTCGGCTACCAATCGGGGTAACAACTTGCTTTCGAAATCGAGAAGGTCCATGAGGTTTGTAAATATAGGTCCAATGTCGCTCGGGTGGAGCCACATGCCGGCTGGTTCATAGTAGACCTCTTTGACAACACGCATATCCTGCTCGTAGGACTTCTCCGTCTCAACGAGTTCTTGCACGACGCGAGAGAGCGACCGCGTACATCGGCATTCCGGTAATGTGCTCGCACTGCTCCTACGGTCCATGGCAAGCGTACCCATGCTGTTTCGGGGCGAGACCGGCTCCTCGTCCTCTTCGGTTGTGGTTGTTGTGGTAGACACCATCGAGAGCCGCTTGATCTCGAAGTCTTTGCGTTTCGTGAAGCGTTCCCTCAGGCGTTGAAATGATTTTACGCGTCGAAAAGGAGATGCAGATGATGTAGCGGATTGAGCATTTGTTGAGTGTGAGAGACTGTCACTGTCATCATCGGTTCTTGGGTTGAGCTGTGGTGGACTGCTGCAGAGGCTACTCGCGACCGATGGTAAACTGGGTATCGTCTTATTGGGCGAAGCGGGTCTGGGGCGATGAGTTTTAGGAATGATAGAGACTTTGCTGCGTAGGCGAGGCTTCTGCTTGTCCTCTTGGGAGTGATCCGACACGCGTCGCATAAAGGCCGGATAAGACCCGATCGGTTCGTAGGACAGCCAATCATCGGAGGCGTCCAAGGTAACGACATGCTCAGATGACTTGTCAAACATGCTGTGATATCTATTACTGTTGAAAAGTAGGAATCGATTTGAAAATGAACTGAGCGTGGATGTGTATGAAAAAGCGTGTGGAGAAGAGATAAAAAAAGAGAAAGAGAGAGAGAAAGTGTAAGAAGAGAGTCGAATGAGACTCCGTTGATATCTTTGCCCCTTTCCCCTCTTTGCCTCTTGTCTCCGCCCCCCCGATGATTGCCCTTGTTGCCTTTCCTTCACTCAGCATAGACTTATTCAGCCAGGGAGGCAGTCCACCACGTTTCCAATGTATGCATTCGCCTAAAGCTATTGATTTGTATAGCCATTTTCTCTCCTTGATCTTGTTTTCATTATACCACACAATGATCTCCCTGCTTTTTTACTTTTTTTGTAAATCCTAATATTATTCGCCGCCATGCATGGTTCATGTGTATGTGTGGCAAAAGAAAAGAAGGTAAAACTATCTGTCAATAAGGGAAGGGAGAGGCAAAAAAAAAAAAAATAGCGAGCAACAGGGATAGGGATGAGGCGTTCATCATTTCTCACGTACAAATTTGTTGGTGGTTTTACATAGGAGGAGGATGACTTGTTCTTCTTTTTGGGAGTGACGTTCCCGTTCTATGGGTGGGGAGTCTTGCTTTTGCACTTGTCAACGCAGGAGAAGGCAAAACTTGCCAGAATGCGCAGGAGATGCACATCCATCATGTATCATATATAGTGCATAGCCTAATGTCTACTACCATGGTGTGCAGCTTTTCGGGCTGCACGCACAACAATGTATGAAATTATACCCACATATTCATACACTGTACCCTGCTATCCGGATTAAAAAAACGAAAAAGGATAGCATACAAACTGTGTCTCTGCCACAGAAAAAAAAAAGCAAAATTCAATGAACTACAGACCTATGCGCCATTTTCTACTACGCAAGGATTTTTCTATGTTTCGGTTTTAATATGTTCACATAGCACCCTTTACTGCACGTAGTACTCGTGACGACTCTCCTAAAGGCATATCACAAAAGACGTATCCGTATTGAAAGTCCCTGATGGACTGTACAGAGAATACAAAAACACACCGTGCAGGATTTGCTTGTTCGACTCTAATTCGCCGAGGTTCTTTTCTCATGTTGACCCATGTCTGTGGGAGATATAAAGTTTTTTTTTCAGCTTTTCTCCTCTCTTTTCTCAGTTTAAGTTTTACATCTTGTAAACATGGCCGGCACTGTCTATATCGTTATTTACACATTGTACCATCATATCTACAAGCTTGCACTGGAGGTACAAAAGGGTCTCGAGGTCTCCGGTGTCAAGACAAAGATCTTCCAAGGTAACAGATATGAAGATCTATCTGATATGGCAATTGACATGATTTTCACCAGTCCAGGAAACTCTATCGGACGAAATCCTACAAAAAATGCATGCGCCTGCCAAACCCAACCTACCCATCATCAGTGTCGAGCAGTTGACAGAACCTGATGGCCTTATATTTGGTATCCCTACTCGGTAATTCATTTGCTTCTGACCCGACGCGATCTCAGAAAACACTCATTACCATTTATTATGCAGTTTCGGTACAATGCCCGCTCAGATGAAGGCGTAAGTTTCTTGCCTTTTTTTTTTGGGTTCTGTAGTGGCTCAGCTCATTTTCAATATCTAGACTGCTGGATGCTACTGGCAAGCTCTGGGCTACTGGCGCCCTGTCTGGCAAATTTGCCGGCACATTCTTTTGCACAGCGTCGCAGCATGGCGGTCAAGAGACAACGGCACTCACCACCGTAACTTACTTTGCTCATCATGGCATGATCTATGTGCCCTTTGGCTTTGCCCACACTGCATTGTTTGATAACTCTGAGGTCATTGGTGGATCTGCTTATGGTGCGGGTACGGTCGCCAACGGCGATGGTTCGCGACAGCCTACCGAAAAAGAGCTCGTGATTGCAAAGACACAGGGTGAGAACTTTGGTCAGGTCATTACAACCTATGTGAATGGCAAGACACCCAACGCCTCTGCCACCACCAGCTCCACCACCTAGACATCTATCTTTTTTTCTATAATACGTACAGATTAAGCAATAAAAACTGTGGCCTAGTACCCACTATGCGTCTGTTGTTGGTGTACTGCTCAGCGGTGTTATCCGACTTTGGTTGAGCCGTACTGTTTGCAGACAGCTATAGATATATCACGGGAGGACATCATGACGCATGTTGCTATACCCATCTACTTTACTGCATCTTACAAGTGGCCTTCGCACTTCTCATTCACCCTAACATCATTCTTTCTAGTAATCGACAGTGAAGAGTGTTTGTAGATAGGAGAGACATTCTTGCACCGAGCAGTTGTATACATGTGGTTCATGTGAGTAGCTGGCAAAATGACCCTCGGCGAATTAAAGCCCATAAAAATAAGCAAATCGCGCATTTATTTGCATTATCTACAAGCTAGGGTTTTTTGCGGGACCAAACAAGCAAAATACTGAAAACGGGAACCGTCGATCACAGTTTTTCATTGTCTCTCTTTTCTATTACCGTTTCTGCACTTCCTGACCCATCCACATTGTGAATATGCCAGATACTGCCTCAGCGACACAGAAGCCGCCCACCTCTTCCTCTGGCTCCAACTCTTCGAGACCCAAGGTGTATATTGTGATTTATACTCTCTATCACCACATTTACAAATTGGCTGTGACAATCCGGGATGGTTAGTAAGGCAATCTTGATCTTGACACATACTTATAAAGCCTGCAGCCCTCGAATCCCAGAATGTGGATGCAAAGATCTTCCAAGTGCAAGAGACATTGACCGACGCTATCCTTGAAAAGATGCACGCGCCGAGCAAACCAGATGTCCCAGTGATGACGGTGAATGACCTTGTGGACGCGGACGGTATCTTTTTCGGCATCCCTACGCGTTTTGGTATCTTTCCAGCCCAGATGAAAGCGTGAGTAGCGCATGGGAAGGAATATTGATAATAATAACCACCCTAAGAATAGGCTGTTGGACGCGACGGGTCAATTGTGGGCTAAAGGTTCGCTGGCGGGGAAATTTGTTGCCACCTTTTTCTCGACTGCGTCCCAACATGGTGGTCAAGAGACAACGGCGCTGAATGCAGTGACGTACTTTGCGCACCACGGCATGCTCTATGTGCCCTTTGGCTTCTCAAACGCGGCCATGTTTAACAACGACGAAGTGATTGGTGGCTCAGCGTACGGCGCGGGCACGATTACCAACGGCGACGGCACGCGCCAGCCGTCCGAGACGGAGCTAGCCATCGCCAAGAACCAAGCGGTCAACTTTGCGCAGGTGCTCATCACGTACCACAAGGGTAGCAGCAAGAAGTCCGAGCTTGCCGCAGACGCAGATGCCTCGACAAAGTCACTCAAGGGAGCGAGTGCGGCGCCGAGTGCGACGAATAGTAAGGGAACGCCGGTGATTACAACGACGAACCCGGAAGGCGAGACGGAGCAGCCGGCTACGACGGGTGCGGCAGCGGGTGGGGCGGCGGCGGCGGGCGCAGGCACCGCCGCAGCAGCGGCAACGGCTGCGGGAAAGAACAAGAACCAGGCCGCAGGAGGAGCAGGGGAAGCAGGGGGCCCCGGGGAGGAGCCCAGCGCAACTGCGGCAGGCTCACAGGGCAATCGGCCGACGGCAGAGAAGCCCAAAAAGAAAAAATTTTGGTTCTGCTGTGGCGGCGATCAGCTCGACTAGATCGCACGCCGAAAGAAAAAAAAGGAAAAAAAAAATTCATTGCTTATTGCTAGATCAATATTCTATACATACACTATACACTCATTATCTGTCCATTATTTTGCTATCCATACGATAAAATTGTCTGCTCTGAAGTGACTAATGGTTTTATTTGAATGAAGCGAAAGAAGGGGAAGCAGAAGCGCGAATGCTATAGTAGACGGCAGGAGACGATGATGAGGGAGGGTATTAAGATGATGATGAATTGGATCCATGCACACTGGAGAGGTGGTACAAGAGGCCGTCTCTTGTTGCATAGCTTTTCTCGCGCGAACACTCTGGTATGATACACTTGTAAGCCTCCTCACCGTCGTGGGCCTCCTTGAGATGGTGGACGACGTGCGTCTTGCGCGGAAAGCGTTCGTGGCAGGCCGGGCACACCTTGGGATCGTATATTCGGTTCAGCTTCTCCTCCATCGAGGCCGGCAGATCCACCTTCCGTGCTGCTTTGGACGGTCGGCGTTCCTTCTTGTTGGAGAGCACCACCTGCTTCCTGTAAAGTGAAATAAGTGAGTGAGTGGATGTGAATGGCAAGCGCATGAGATTCACTCTTAATTTACTCTAATTTACTGTGTGTATCGGGTCTGTATGTTCTTACTTTTTGTCGGCGAGAAAGACGACGGTGTGAGCGTGTTCGAGGTGGTAGCGCAGACCTGCGCGTGAGGAGTAGGCGTGTTCGCACGTCGGGTGGATGCATGAAAACAACTTTTGATCGCGATGGTGGTCCATCATGTGCTGTGTCATGTCGCTTCGCGCGGTACTGACTTTCTGGCAGAGGGGGCATTCCAGCGGTGAGTAGACGAGATCAATGAAATCCACCAGCGAACTCTTGCGATGGCGCCCTTCGCTTATTGCCGCACCCGCGCCACCGCGTCCTCCGTTTCGCCGGCTGTGCACCGCTTTGCTTGCGTTCGGGGCCAGCCCGTCGATCAAGTACGACATTCTTCTTGTCTGTGTGAGTGTGTGTGTAAAATAGAGACCACAAAAAAAAAAAAAAAAAAAAAAAAAAAAAAAAAAGGCTCGCGCACACCGTGATTGAATCGCCGACATTGCTTTTTTTTTTTTTCTATCATTCGTCTTGCCAACAATAACGAATTTTATTCAAAAATCTTCCATTGCCAGTCAATATATTGCCCTGCGTCTATCAAATATGCTATAAAGTAGTGAAGACAGTGAAGAACACTACGCGCAAACTTCTTCTCGACTTTTTGCTATAGCGGGAAAACGATGGACTGCACTAGGTGAAGAGACAATAAAAGTTGGCAAGTGCACTGGTGAAGGCTTTACCACCACCGGCAGAATTATCAAACTCAATGGTCATGGATTGGTAGCCAAAGGGTCGAGCACTCGAGCCATAGAAATGTGCACCGAAGGTGTGTGAGCACACATACGCAGTAGCAGACAGAAGCTTTATTGACAACCTTAGAATACGAGCATTGCTCTAGCACAGTGTATCGAAGGAGAGACTCTCTGGCGCAAATTACGCCATGTAACATAGGAGAGAAGCGCGTCTGAAACACACAGTCTTAACTTATCGATCCTGTCGTGAAGTAATTTTTCGGTGTACTCTTTGTTGCAACTTCCTGTTGAGTGGACCTTTGGATACGCTTCCATTCAACATTTTTCATGCATAGCATAAAGTCAAAGCCCAGTTGGAATGAAATTGAATGGGAGATCGCTTTCAATGCTATCACATGAGGCGTAATGAGCACAGCCACCTTTTAGGGCGGAGTATTCGCAACCTGACGGTCAGACCTGTCTGAACAAGGAAAAAGAAAAAAAAAAAAAAACTCGATCGATGCGGTTATTGTCGCCGCCAGAAGAAACACGCTAGGACGGGATGACGCGCAGATAAAAGCATGAAAACAGAAGAATTAAGACGTGCATTCCTTCCATGCTTTTTTGGGCCCACGTTCCCCCCGTCCATCCACCTATCTGGATCGGCTCCCATAAGCACTCCGTGGAGATGAGAGAGCGCGTGCAAGTTCTTTGGGTTATAGAACGATAGGAGATAGAAGCATACAAGACGGATCTCACACGCGTCTGCGAATGACAAAGGGGATAGAGTCCAGAGTCCAGCGTATCATAGATATAACATTAACAGAACATAGACATCGAGCGTGGTATGATCTCATATCGAGATAGGGTAGGACAGAGACCAAAAGCAGCAGCAGCGCGATTTCTTTTTGGGGGACTGAGTGATTGAATCGTTTTGGAAGTATGGGGGTTTCTTACAAAGTGGAAGTCCGGTCGCCGAATTTGTTTTTCCTGCTTTCTTGCATCTTTCTTCCAAGGTTTCGCATCTGCCATGGGTAAATCTTTCTTCTCCAGCAGCCGAAGCTCTTCCAGTAGCGACATGGCAACACCCGACAAGGCCCCATCTGTCAACGATGTTGACAAGCTTTCAGTCAAACACGCCGAGCCCGGCACGGGCAGCCAGTTCAAGGAATTTATAAAGACCGTCATCAGCTTCACAGGCGATCTCTCTTCGCTCACCTGCCCTGCCTTTTTCCTCAACGGCCTTTCCCTCCTCGAATACGGGTAAGTCTCGTTATGCATTCTCTCCGTACAAGTCACTCATCCTTACCTTCTATCGTCTAGTACTTATTGGGGTGACCATCCTTCTTGGTAAGTCATGGATAGGATACAGAGGCTATACACCTGCGACCTGCTCAACTGACCCTTGGCTACCATTATACCATTAGCTTTGCAGCCATCAGCGAGGCCCAGGATCCCAAAGGTATACGAATCATAACGTAGCACATATACGTTTATAAATGAATGTATGGGGCTGACAACCTTGGGGCCGTCCCAACTTTTAGACCGCATGGTGGCTGTCACGCGGTGGTTCATGTCAACCCTTTGGGGCAGCTATGCCTCCAGATGTACGAATGGTCTCACCGAGAAGAAGCCCTACAACCCCATTCTCGGCGAGCAGTTCCACTGCAAACTCGGTGACGTCGAATGTGTCTGCGAGCAAGGTAAAGACAGGAGCGGGATTAGTCACGCCATGCATCCATTCACTCACTCGCGCTCCTCTGCGCTCCGTCTCCCTCTCCTAATTTTGTTTACAGTGTGTCACCATCCGCCGATCTCTGCATTCTACCTCGAGAGCAAGGCGACCGGTGTTTCCCTGAATGGCCACTGTAAGTTCCACTTCCAGAAAAGAGAAAAAGAAACGCAGTCTCGGTCATCGAGCTCACATGATTCCAAAAAAAAAAAAAAAAGGTGGCCAGAAATCTCGGTTCAAGGGTACCTCCATCAAAGTCGAACAGGTCGGCCGCGCGGTGCTCTATGTCAAGAACTGGGACGAGCAATACATCATTGACTATCCTGACCTGATGATCCGTGGATTCTTGACGGGCGCAGCTTACCTCGAACTTGCCGGTGCCTCCACCATTGCTTGCTCCAACGGCGCCACTGCCACCATCGAATACATTCCCAAGCCCTGGTTCGGCGGCGAGCACAACAGCATCAAGGGCAAGCTCGTCTATGAGGGCGAGGAGTACGCCACCTTGTCGGGCTACTGGAGCTCGAAATCGTACTACACGCCCAAGGGCGGTGAGAAGCAGCTCCTGTTCGATGCCGAAGCCGAGCCCATGGCCGAACGTGTCACGCCCCCCGTCGAGGAGCAGCAGGAGATTGAATCCCATCGTTTGTGGGGTCCTGTGACGGCTGCGATCAAGGAAAAGAACTACGCGGTCGCGAATGCAGAAAAGACACGGATCGAGGACTGGCAGCGCAAGCTGCGCAAGGAGCGGGCGGACTCGAGTGCGAGCTGGGAGCCAAAGCTGTTCACGTTTGTCAAGGATACCGACAAGACTGGCAAGTATGAAGAGCGTAACCAGGAGCTGCTCAAACAAATGAAGCGCAAGAACCTCCTGGATGACGGTGCCTGGACTTACAAAGACTCGCTCCACCTTCGTCAGGACTAGACCGCTCTCTTCTTGTCCCTTCTTCACTTTCGACGTTGTCTCCTCACTTTGCGTAACTCCCTATCAACAGAAGGCGCACTGACGCAACTTAATTCTTGTAACTCCCGCACACATATACACACACACACACACACACACACACATTATATATACTCTATACTCACTTCCAATGTCTACATGTACACTTCAGATCTAATGTACCTCTTCTTTTTCCTTCCGCTCGTTTTTAGACTAGCTGCTTAAACTTGTTTTTAATAAGACATTACAGGACATATTGATTGGGGCGGGGATGACAGTACATGTGATGGAAATTTAAGCTTCTTCGGGTTAAGATCCAATCACATGGCCTGGAGAAATTATTTGCGAGCCCGCACTGCACAGGATCAGCCAGGTGGGACCATGACCTGCAAGAAACTACAATAATATCTTTTCAGTGGAATCATATCCGTGCATAGCGACGACGCTCTATAGTCCTAGAAGAAAAAATGTGTATCATAAAAGCTCCCGGTAGTTGAGGATCTAGTTTTGCTTACATAAGATACCCGTCTCGGCTTGTAACAAATATACAAGGGCAGCGCCACATGACCCGAGCAGCTGAGTGATTTCTGGTGCTCACGGTCGCCTGTTGTACCTGCATAACCTGTAACAAAGGAGGATCAGCCACAGGATATGTGTACGTAGAACATGACATTCCAATACTACGGACGTGACGTCCCTTGCTGTCACGTTTTCCGAGCAGATGGGGTCAAGTCGTAGAAAAGCAGAGGCATGTCGGATACCCATGAGCGGCGCCGGTCAAGCCCAGATACGTAAGGGTGGGGGAAGAGCCAGCGATACGGCTCAACCACATCATAATCTTTCAGCAGCGTCTTCTGATGCCGTCGACCTGAGGATAAGGCTTGTGTTTTTTTACGTGCAGAATGTGTCATGGCGTTCTCCGTGCTTGTACTGTAGACGTATTTTATCCATAAAAGGTTCATTTTTGGGTTATTCTTATTCACCAATGGCATCCTGGAAGTTGGATACTTGGTTTGGTGTATGGACATACGTGAAATTCCTTGGCCGCATGCTGATTTTTATGCTCATAAAGCTGCTCGTCCACATGGGTAACATGTAGCATGCCCACAGTTTATACTGTGTGAGGTAATTCCTCTGGGGAACACGCTACCTTCGTCCTTGCGGAACTGGACAGGTAGGCAAGGCATGCTTGATGGAAATGGAGCCTGCTTGCAACGTAGCCCAAAATCGCCCGTGTGCAGGTCCCAGATCGGTGTGTCCTGCAATAATCTGTTCGCGTATCGTGCGAAAAGTTCTGACCGGTACAAAGGCCCGATTCCCCAGAAAAGGTACAATCTCCACTTACAGTCACCAAGTGTGCACTATATTCATGAATATTTAAAAAGGGGAGAAAAGCAAAAAGAAAGGAAGAAGGAGGGTGGGCGAAGGGAATCAGGAACCTATATGTGTAATGGAAGAAGTGTGTGTGTGTGTGTGTGGGTTGTATGTATAGACGTATATATAACATATATATTATTCCAAGCTGTCCTTGTCGAGCTTGTCCATCCAGCTGTCTGGTATAATGGGGATCACGCACCGCTGTTCTCCCGCTTTACTATTCTGGTCGTTCCAGCCATTCACCGACACCATATGCACCGTCGTCGGCACCGAGAAGGGGAGCATGAACTTGCTGTCGCGCGTTTCCTTCATCTCCTTTTCTTCCACGTCTTCCTCGTCCTTTTCATGTTCCTCGGCCGTGGACAGAGTTTCCACTTCCTTGGCGACCGCTGTAGGCTCGACATCCTCACGCTTGTCATCCTGGTCAGAGGATGCTGTGCTGTCTTCGTGCGCTTTTGTGTCCTCCTCTGTGGGGCCGTGCGTGTCCGAGTCGTGGCTGTGTCGTGGCGTGTGCTCTTCTTCCTCTTTCTTGTCCTCTTCGTCTTGCTCTTCTTTCTCAGTTGAGGGCATCGTGGGCGGTAAGGAAGCCGACGTTGCGAGGCCAACGCTGGACATGATGGAGCCGACAAAGTTAGAAACGCTCTCACGTCGTGACCGTGTGCGCTGCAAGCCCGTGGACGTCTGCGCGCGCGCCATCGAGATGGATCCCGTCCGTTTGCGAGGTTCGCGTGCCTGGCGGAAACGCAGTGTGTCTTCTGCCAGCTGGAGCACGTACTTTTCGACCTCCTCCGGCAACCGTGGCTCGTTGACTTCATACCGGTAATTGATGACGCACCGCTTGAGCTGTAGCGCATTGAGCGCGTCAAACTTTTTCACGGTCTGCAAGAAGCTGGCAAGATCTGTCAGTTGGGTCAGACATTGGAGCATCTGGAGCAGCTGGGTGGTCGGATCAAAGTAGCTGATCAGGCTAGGCGGTAGCTCGTTCTCGCGGACCCACTCCTCCATGAGCGAGAGGTTCATCCGGATCTGGAGCGCCTTGCTCCGGCAGAGCAGCTTTTTGTTGGTTAGAATCCGGTTAAAGAGCTCGCAGGACATGTAGTGAATGAATTGAGCGAGCGCTTGGATAATGATGGTCGGGTGCACTTCGTACGCCTGGAGAACGTAGAGGGTTGATGTCAGGAGGCTCGTGATGGACTGAGGTGACAAGACATGGCAGGCCGTGTGCCGGTGCTGCTTGAGCTGAACGGCAAGACCACCGTCGGGTGGGACGATGACCGAACGGCGCGAACTCCTGCGAAAGAAGCGCTGCCAGTCGTCGGCGAAGTTGACGTCTTCCATGCCCGGGATCTGTTCATGCTCGAGGATGGCCGCCCCGAGGATTTTGTGGATGCGTCGCTCAGTGTCGTTCACAATCATGGTGTAGATCTCGGATATCAGCTCAGAAATGCGCAGCTGGTACTCGGCGGTAGCGACAACGAGACTCGTGTCTTTTTTGAGGTAATACAGGAGTTGGGTCATGTTGGTGATCCAAAAAGCGAGCACGTGAACATTGCGCGCGTTGCTCTACATGGGAGAAAGAATTACAAAAAGGAAAAAAGAAAAGAAAAAGAGAGAGGTCCACGCTTTGATTAAAAACAGGCACGCAAACACATCCACATCATGCAGACGAAGAGCAATACGCACCTTCATTTCTTCACCGACACGCTGCAAGGTGCCCTGGAGGACCTGCTCGAGCAATTCGTCGCTCGAAAAGTAGTGGGCGAAACGAGAAGAGAGGAATACAACATTGGCAGGCACGCAGATCTCCTGTCTGGATTTGACAGGCAGCTGCATGTTGGTGATGACCGTATCAAGAATGTGATCGAGGTTGTCCGCGCTAAAGACAAACATCTGGTCGGGCATGCACTTATCCCAGTGAAACTCTTGCTCTTCATCGCTCTCAAAATCGTCATCCTCGTTGTCTTCTCCCTCACTCTCGGTGTCGCCCCCGGCCAGGGCCATGGCCGACTCGAGGAGCTTCTTGCGGCGATCGGCCTCCTCGGCCATGAAGCTGTCGTAGCCCTCGACGGTGGACTGGTAATAAAAGTCGCAGTCGCCCGCGTTCGAGGAGGTGGTGGAGGACAGGCTCCCGGCATAGCGGCCAAACAGGCTGGAGGTGGAGGAGACGCTGTCGCGAGGGTTAGTGGCCAGGATCTCGACAATTTTTTGGTTATCGGTGTTGACAAAGTCAAAGACGGTGCGACCCTTGGCGGACTTTTGCTGGGACGACGCGCCGTGTTCGAGCAGGACTTTGACGACCGCCTCTTGGTTATTGTTGGTCGCCCACATGAGCGCCGACCACCCCGCTAAATAAGACGATGATTTATCAATATCGGTCCAACGCTGCTTATCAGTCGAAGCAAGAACTTACATCCGTCCTGGATATCAGGCTTGGCACCGGCCTGGAGCAGGGCCTGAGCGATATCGACCTTGCCAAAGCAGGCAGCGTAGATCAACGGGGTCGTGCCGTCCTCGTCTTTGGCGTCAATGTCGATCCAGGGCCGGAACGTCTTGTCTTCCAAGAGGCGAGTGACACGCTCGAGGTCGCCCGTCGAGGCAGCCCGGCTGAACAGACGGGTCATTTTCTGCTGCTTCTGGGTGTCGTCGAGGTCGGAGCGCACGAGTTCTGCCTCTGACATGTTCATATTCATGTTGTCGTTCATACTCTCGTCCTCCGTCGTATCGGCTGCGTCTTCTTTCTCGTCGGTGGGCGTGAGGAGGTGTGCGAGCTGACGATGGGTCTCGGCCATCCGCTTGGACATTTCCGAGTAGGACATGTTCTCGTAGTCGTCTGAATGGGCGTCATTGTCGTGGTCGTTGGCGTGGTTGTCGTCTTCTTTAAGGTGCTCATCGTCGCGTTCTTGAATCATAGTCAGGCCTTTGTTTTCAGCCCTGTAAAACGAGGACGGGTCATCTCCGGGTGGAGTCAACACCGAGGTACCGGTCATAAGGAGAGATAAAAGAGAAAAAGAAACAAAAGAGAGAGTCTTTCAGCTGAGGTTTATGGTTATGGTTATGGTTTATGGTTTATGGGAAGTGAAAGAGAGAGAATTGGAGATCCGTACCGTATACATACTTTACGGACGAGAGATCCGCCTTCCCTCTCGCCTGTGCTACCCGAAATATAAAGAGAGGATACAATATAGACACAATGTTGTACCTGGCACACACCGGTCCATTGTACCAAGCAGCAAAGAACGTCGATGATAACCCTATCGCCTGGGGACTGACTGGGCGTCCTCCTTTCGTTGCGCTATTTCCAATAATATAGGACGGTATACAGTACGTACATACTGACTGTACATTTCACGGTCAGGGCCCAGACTTAACCCCCTTCTCTCTTTCTTTTCCTCTCTTATTTCCCTCGCCATTCATTGAAAAAAAGGACGGGAGCTAAACTATTTTCGGAGCGGGTCAAGAAACGGGAAAAAGAAAAAAAAAATAAGAACTACGTACCTTGTTTATGCCAGAACCATATGGACACGATCCAAAAAGTGATGTACACAAAACATGCATCCCTGTCATACATACACCCCCATGCCGTGCGTATCTTGAAATTCATGCATGACCCACACATATCACGCAGACCTCTCATTAAAGCGGACCTCGCTTACTCCGCGGTCAAGAGAGAATGGCTGCACCTGATGCCGATACCTGTCAAGCCAGCCGTCAAACGAAGAAAGAGATCATGCATCTCGCGTCGATCGCCCAAACAAAAGACAGCACGTTCACTATTGAGGAAACCCGGGAACCGGGATCCCATGGTGTGTTTGGGGAGAAGGGATCCTCCGGGTGACCTGACTCGAACAAACAATCACACAATATGCACATTTTAGAAAAAAAAACGAGTTTGACATGTTACCGAATGCAGAAAGTGAAATACATATATAAGAAGCATCGTGCAGGAAGAAAAAAAAAAAAAAAGGAAGGTTATGAGTGGTGTGTGGCGGGGGTGGGCGATTCGGGCAACTTGGTATTCTGAGCTTCATGTAACAGGGCTTCTTGGTCAGGTAGTGCGGCCAGTTGCTGTGGCGCTGATGAGGACGGCGACTTTGGCTGTGGCTGTAATGGCTCCTCAGATGGCTTCTGTTGCTCCTGTTCCTGCTGACCCTGTAACTGTTCCTCTGGAGCAGGCGAGTCAAATTCGGGTGTATTGAAAATGGTATTGCTATACACAGGCTGCGAATCCGCACCGCTCTCACTTTGTTGCTGTGATTCCTTGGGTTTCTGTCTGCTCGGTATACGATGCAAGAGGCCATAGCCCACATCGCAACCAAGAGACCCTTCACCTCCCCAGTCATGATTCGGCACAATGATTGCCTATTGAAGAAGAAGAAGAAGAAGAAGAAAGAACTGAATATGCGCTCGCCTCTCTCTTTCAATTGGCTTGCTTACCTCACGACAGCTATCCCACTCGGTGTTGTAGACGTACAGTCTCAGGGGCTTGCCGAGGTAATCTTCGACGAGATGGTAAAAGTCGTCTTCGCTGCGGAGGACCTGATGCGGGCTGCCAATAATATAATCGCTGTGGGGCAAGATACCGGCCATCTCGGCAGGTGAATTGGGCGAGACTTCCAAGACGTGCCAGACGTGTTCGCCAGCCCTTTCATACGTGCAGTACCGGATGGAGCACCCTACACGAGGAAGGGCGGTAGGAGTTAGCACAAAAGGAAAGGAATTAGACTAGCATGGAGCATACCGATCAAGCTTGTTTCTTCAGGATTGCTGGCGTGCCATGCTTTGCTCGGCGTCAAGCTGACCTCTACATCCTTGCTGCATGAGTATCTTTATTTCTTCCCCTCAGGTGATTGCTGTCCGTTTACCTCGTTTCGACTGGGTCTTGCTCGAGTAGATCTCGAGCTGGGTCGGCTTATCCTCGGATTCCAGCAGAATGCGTTGCAATGCTTGGCTGTCGCCGTTGTCCTGAGCTGTACTTAGTCCGGTGTAGCTTCGTATGATATTAAAGACGACTTACGACAGGAGTACCGTTGATGGAGATAATGTAGTCAAAGAATTGGTCAATGCCGGCATGGAAAGCAGGTGAGTTCTCCTTGACCTAATCGACGAGTCATTATGCTTATGCCCGCAACTAAGATCGGTATACGACATACCTTGAGGACATGGAAACCGAAGCGGCCCTGGTCAGCGCTTTGAACTCCTCCCATAGCGATACGCTTATTGAAGGGCGCGTTTGCAGGAAGGAAAAAGAAATGAAGCGGAGCAGCAAAATCTGCCTTGTATAAAGAAGCTCTTCTTTTTTTGACGGATCCATTTTTTTTCCTTTTCTCTTTCTCTTTCGCATTACTTGCATGGCTTCGCGTCGTCTCGAGACCATTCAAAACCACCTGAACATGAAGAGCCCCATTACTTGCCACGTCTTGGTTGCCTCGCAAGGCAAACCTGGTCGCAACGTCCAGGTCAAGATTGAGAAAATCGACGCTGCAGGCGCCTTCCAAACCTTGAACGTCTCGTAAGTGCATAGTCTATGTATATACGATATGCTAGCGTATGTACTCATACTCGGATAGACGCACAAACGAGGATGGCCGCTGCCCTGGTCTACTGCCGATGGAGGGTCGTGCCGAGAAGGGCATCTACCGCATTACCTTTGAAACCAAGGCCTTCTTTGACTCGATCGGCGAGCAGTGCTTTTACCCTTATGTTCAGGTAACAGCTAAGATGTTGGAGCATTATGTGTCATCTCATCATGCCTGCTATTGTATAGATTGTCTTTGAGCTTACCAACCCTGAGCAGCACTACCATATCCCCCTGTTGCTCAGTCCTTACTCTTACACCACTTACCGTGGCAGTTAAAAGGTATAATTTGTGTAACCTCAAAATCAAAAAATACATGTATTGGCGGCAGGGCCGCCCACTTCTTTCCTATTGGCCAGTCTGCTCTAGTAGTACACTTTTGATCCGTTGGGCATCTGTGTGTCTTGAGCCCCTTTCTCTTCCTCTCTCATTTTCTGAGTTGACTGCCAGACGCAAACACACACGCGCGCGTCCCTCCTTAGGGCTGTGATGGGGTTCCGCGCATGTGACCTGTCCGAGAGACAACAATGCCTTATTAGAGTTATGCCTCTCTATTTTTCTTTCATTCTTCATGGGCCAAGTTACAGTCCCGTGATCAGTGGATGGATAAACATTCAAGAACAAGATAAGGAGAGAGAAAACGCAGCCAAGGGTACATGTAGAATGAACGTACACAGCAAAGCAGCGCAGATTCACAGCCACGCGCGCGGGCTGCAAAAGGGTTTCCACTGGATTGTTTCACCACTAAAGGAACGGCCTTTTGTCTGTCTGCTGTGTTATCCACCCTATGCAGCCATGGGCGGTGCTGTATGTGCAGGGAAAAGGGCCACAGGGGATGAAAGGAGGCGAAGGAGTGAAGATCACACGCACAACAGAGTATCCGCCACATAACAAAAAAAAAAAAAAAGAAGCGTACGTGTGTACGTGCTGCGTATGTGTATTGTATGTACATATGTACGTTGTGTGCGTGTGAAGGTAAGAGGATATATAACACTAACACTAAAGAGACGCACTCAAACTTTCACACTCGCACAAGAAAAAAAAAACTTCCGCTATCTCTTTTTGCTTTCTCTTTATTTTCCCTTTCCTTATTTTCCCTTTTCTTATATTCTCTTTTCTTACCTTTGCAAACACTCACACTTTCAGAATGTTACAATCACCCGTGGCAGAATGGCCGGTCCGTGAACGAACAATACCACCCGTCATTCACGAAGAAGAAGAGGAGGAGGAAGAAGAAGAAGAAGAAGAAGAGGACGAGACGCTGTACTACGAGCATGACGAAGATTACTATGAAGAAGAAGCGTTCATGCTTCCGACCGATGCGACCTTCGAGCTGGCAACTCGAACCTTTTATGCAACGATGCAAAAATTTGCACGACGGCGGTACTCGTTCCTGGAAAGCTGGCACCTACACAGCATGTACAGCAAGTCGCAGCAGATCCTGCTTGGCCTTCCGCAGCCTCAACCGGTGGTTTTTCTATCGGGCGACGACATGATGTACACCCCGCCCCTGGTGCAACCTCAACAACACTATCCGCCAAACGACGTCGACGATTTCGAGCATGAAAACCACCCAGACTACTACTATGACGACGACGAACACCATTGGCATGACGACTACAAGGCCGACCAGCTCTTGACTGAGGACGAGGGCGTCCTGGTCATGACCGCACCCAGCCCCGAAGAGCCACGCAAGGTCCTCGATGAGACGGCGTGGATGAGCAGAAAAGACGAGTTCAAGGAGGATGAGGTAAATATAAAAAATGGCATCATAAACTTAGGGCTGGCTTGCTGAGCTTCATATTGCCTTTTTTTTTTTTTTTTAATCAGATGGAAGAGGAGGAACGCAACGAGGAAGCGATGGGACCCGTCGGTATCCCGCCGGACCTCGTCGACTGGTACCGCGCAGGCAACAACCAACGGCGGCCATCGACCATCATGGATTCGTCTGAACCTGCCGTCCGCGAAGATGACCAAGGTGAAAAACAGGAAGAAAAACAAGATGACGGGATGGCAGACGCGGGTACAACGTCGTACCAGTCGCTGGCGGACATCATGCCCTCCACCAAGGCCACTCGCAGCGCGCTCGGTGTCACACAGGCCCTGAGCTATGGTAGTACCACCATGCAAGCCAAAACGAAAACCATGACATGGCCAGATATGATCACCGCCACCCTGCTTCGTCTGGCGGATTGGGCGGACGACATGCCGCTCGAATCGGCTTGGGATGCCATCGTGTGCGTCGTGCGCGTCTGGTACATGCTCTTCGTCTGCGCCGAGCTCATGCTGCACCACGCTTATAGCGGCAAGCGGTTGGAACAGTCAGCAGGACTGGATCGACGCTGGGCGGACCATATGGTGTGATGCAGTCTCATATACCTCTTTATACATATTCACACAAATGACTTGATCACCTCTCTCTCTCTCTCTTTCTACGTGTGCGTGGACTGCACTCGCATTATATATATCTATCTATCTCTATCGCTTACTATACTCTTACTTGTACAGTTCTTTTCTTTTTCTTTTTTCTTTTTTCTTTTCGCACGTACCTTATACATAATAATATACATTTCTCACTTTTTGCACAGTCAACATGGGTAGTATGGTATTCGGGACCATTATTGTTCCGATAAGGGTGTGCTCTGCAGGCTATAATGACAAAATGATTTCCAAGGGATAGTTCAATGCACGAAAAGTGTCCAGTGCAGAGCGAAGACTCCCCATGCGAAGATAAAAAAAAATACCCATGTCGAAACGAAGTAGGTAAGCCTGGCTAAAAGCGATCCTGTCCTGGGTGTGGCATCTTTACCTTTTATTTTTTTGACCATGCCGCCCGCTATTGTGCTTACCGAACAGCCCCGCCCCGGTACCCAAGGAGAATGTTACGGCTTTTCTGTCGTTGACAAGAATTCCGAAGAGCCCAAGGGCAACGAGAGCTTGGTAGAGATCCAAGCCGGCGCCCTCAACCATCGGTAACCATAGATTGACAAGGTGTTATCTTGCTTTACCTTATCTTAAATTGCAGTGACCTGTGGATCCTGAAGGATGCCTACCCACTTCCTATCACGGCCGGGGGCGTGCTCGGCTCGGACGGGGTGGGCGTCGTCAAAAAAGGCGCCAATGTCGGTCAGCGTGTGCTGATGAACCCGGGATGCGGATGGGACTCGGATCCTCTCGGTCCCGAGCGCGACTACTACATCCTGGGCCTCCTGCCTGCGGTGGGCACGTTCAGAAAGGAGCTGGTGATCGAAACACGAGAACTGGCTCCGTGTCCCGAGCATCTGAGCCTGGCCGAAGCCGCGGCGCTGCCCCTCGCGGGCCTGACCGCCTACCGCGCTTGCTTCTCCAAAGCCAAGATCGAGCGCGGCCATAACGTGCTGGTCACCGGTATCGGTGGCGGCGTGGCCATGTCTGCGCTTCAGTTTGCGGTGGCGGCAGGGGCCAATGTGTACGTGACCTCGTCCAAGCAAGAGAAAGTTTCCAATGCGGTCCAGATGGGCGCCAAAGGGGGTGTCAACTACAAGGACGCGTCCTGCATGGATGATCTCTTGAAACTGACCAAGGGGGCCAAGATTGACTCGATCATTGATGGTGCAGGCGGTCCCCTCTATGCCGAGTTCCCCAAGGTGCTCAGGAACGGCGGCATCATGGTCAACTATGGCCAGACCTCGGACAAGTCCAACAAAAGCATGACGACGACCGACCAAGGTGGTATTGTGTTTACGATGGTGCATACGTTTGGTAACTACGAGCTCAAGGGCTCGACGATGGGGTCGCGCCGCGAGTTTCACGAGATGGTCGCCTTTGTGGAGAAGCACAAGATCAAACCACTCGTGTCGGAAGTGTTCAAACATGGCTTTGATGAATCGTCTGTGGACAAGGCATTGGATGACATGCGGTAAGGGTGAAAAGAGCTGGGAGTTCTATTTTGTACATTGGATGACTAATAATGAAGGGGTGGTTATCTATATGTATGTATGTAGTACCCACCAGCAACAAGGCAAGCTCGTGCTGGATTTCACCTAAATGTACATAGGATACACTCCATACATAACATGAAGGTCTGGTTCTGTAAATATTACATTAAAGTGTGTGTCGCAGGGGGGAGAGATGGATCCAGTTACTGCGTAATGATGCGCGTCGCGGCCTTCCGGAGACGGTTCATGACCGCCATGCCTTCCTTTTCCTCGGAGATGCCCTGGACAAAGATGACGTCGACTTGCTGGTCGTCCAGCGAGCGCAAGCCTCGAAACAAGGCCTGTGCAAACTGATTCGCGCTGCTTCCCATGGCGACGGACAAGTCAGCTTCGTCTGAAGAGGCTTTGCTGTGGGTCCGGAGGTAGCCGACCTTGGCGATCGTGTGGGACTGGCGCAGGGCATCGAGCTCGGTTGCGCAGCGTGCGTCGAAATTGGGAACGGTATCTTCGACAAGCACGACCAGCGCATCGGGCGAGTAGTGGCGGTACTTCATGCCCGGCGTCGTTGGCGCGAGCTCGAGCTGCTTGTCTGTGAAATGTTTCTGGTATACTTGGAGGCCGGGCAGAAGCGGTTTCAGATCCTCGTAGGTGACGCCGCCCGGGCGCAGGATGGCAGGCGGATCGCGCACCGCGTCCAGCACCGTCGACTCGACGCCCACATCGCACGGACCGCCGTCCAAGACAAGCGGGATGCGCGACTGCAGGTCGTGGTAGACGTGCGACGCCAACGTCGGCGACGGCCGCCCGGAAGCGTTGGCGGACGGCGCAGCGAGCGGGAACCCGCACTTGGCAATGAGCGCACGCGCCACAGGGTGGGACGGGAAGCGCACCGCCACCGTCGGTTGGCCGCATGTCACGGCCGACGGCACAATCGAGGCGCTCGGTACGATAATCGTCAGCGCACCCGGCCAAAAGCGATCGAGCACGGGCATGTACTGGGGTGGGATCGTCTTGTCCGGCAGCAGCTCGCTGAGCATGGCAAGCGACGAGACGTGCACGATCAACGGGTTATCCTGCGGCCTGTTTTTGGCGGCAAAGATCTTTTGCACCGCCTCGGCTGACAAGGCATTCGCGGCCAATCCGTACACCGTCTCGGTGGGAATGCCAATCGCCTCGCCTGCACGCAGCGCCTGCACAGCTTGGTCGATCGCTGCCTCATCCGCCGGGCTGTCGATGAAGGCTTCGCCGGTGTTCTTGCTCTTAAAGCTGAAATGGGCGGAATCCACCGGAATCACCCGCGTCGTAAAGCTGCTCATGGTTCTGACGAAGCGGGAAAGCATCAATCAAGAAAAAAATGATGGCACCCGAAAAAAAGGAAAAAGATACAAGCCCCGCAAACATGCATCCTAATGAAGTAACTTGCTTCATGAATGCTTATTTTAACCAGGATGGGCGCAGATACCAAAAATGATAAAGTCTGAAGAAATGACGCATGCTTGTTGTTTGTGTATATGAAGTGCTGATAGAGGAGGGAAGAGAGCAGTAACAAAAAAAGAAGAGTGGGGATGGCGCTGAGCGGTATGTAAGAAAAATAGGGACGGATAGAGAGAGAGAGAGAGAGAACTTGCTTCTATCATGGTAAGTGTATCATCATTCTCAAACGCGAGACAGGGGACTGTTCGACTTGGTATAGGACCGGCCCATGCGGTGGACACGCAGGTGACGGCGCATGTTACTCTGGACGCTGAAACGCCGTCCACAGCCTTCTTCGGTGCATACGAACGGCTTCTCGCCCGTGTGTGAGTATGTATGAATCCGAAGCGAGGACGGCCGAGAAAAGCCCTTTTGGCAGAACGGACAGAGGTACCGGCCCGATTCATCTTGCTCGTTGGGCTTGCAGACCGGAGAAGGCGAAGAGGAAGAGGCAAGGCTGGATGCCATCGTCGAGGATGACTGCTGGGGAGGCAGAGGAGGGGACCCAGACGAGGAGGACGAGGAGGACGAGGACGAGGAGGCGGTGGGAGTGGGTTGCATCATGAACTCGACGGTGTTGGCCGAGACGGCCCGTCGATGGTGATAATGACCACCGGCTGCGCTCGCTGCCTGGGAGGGGCGGTGCGGATGGTGATAGTTTGCGTTGAAACGGGGCAGAGGAGGCTGTGTTTGATGATGCTGATGATGCTGATGGTATTGATTTTGCTGATTTTGTTGATGCTGAAGCGGCGGGAGATCGGATATGGACCGGCCATGGGATGCTCCGGCCGGCCGTGGCGAGCGACGGTATTGTGAAAAGGCAGAGAGCGAGGGGAGTTTGGGCTCATAGGTGGAGGAGAAGGCCAAGGGTGCAGATATGGTATGTGAGGTGTTGCTGCTGGTCGTGGTGGTAGTGTTGGCAGTGGTACTCGTCGTCGTTGTCGTCGTCGCGGTGGCAGCGGTGGGTGCGGGTTGGAGCCAGCTGGGTGCCTTGTGTGTATTGGTGTTTGTGAAAGGCAAATGGGTGATCATTTTATTATCGTCTGTGCTGAGCGACAGACGTTGCAGGTCGGATGGCAGGCTACTGACGCTTCGTGTGCTTCGATGACCCGGGCGAGTGGTCGCTGGTTTATCTAGACAGGTCGATCCAACAGAATGGCATGTTAATATATTCGACCTTGTCTCTTTGATTTGGTCTCTGTACCTTGCACTGGGTTGAGAAGAAACTGTATGCCCGGAAGTGTAGGTTTCTGCTGCACAGACATGCTGGGCGGATGGGGAAGAAAGAGAGCTGTGAATTGAAAGAGAGAGAGGTGGTGGAGGAAAAGGGAACAAGCAAATGGAAGAGGAAGGGAAAGAAAAAAAAAAGTTGTAAAAGGCAAAGACGATAAAAATACGTTTTGGACTAAACCGTTTTGGGAGGATATCGCGGAGCTTCTGTTTGGTCATTTCGGCGATCGTGCGCAGGGGAGGGGGGGAGAATTGTTCTTATTTTTTTTTTTCGTCTCTTTACTTTTGCGGCGCGTGCCCAAAAGCCGCCCCCACGCTCTTGAACGTAAACGCAAAATAAAGGGGATATAAGGTTCATCCTCACCATTATGAGCAAACAGTGGAAGAAGCTTCTTTCTCTCGAAATTACAATCGCAACCGTATATGCTAGGATGTGCGTGTTGCGAACCCTTCTATTGCGGGAGGGTAATTTACCCTCTTGCTTATTCATCGTAGCTCGGCGCAATCCATAGCCGCCATATCCGCCATAGCCGTGCTGCCTTCTCTGTCTTTCCAATGAACCAGCTGACGCAATAAAGAGAAGGAAAAACTATACTGGGCCACATGTGCGTAGACCCCAGGGTGATCGGCACGCGCACCACGTTGTAACGAGGCTTCTCTGTTTATACATACTGATATGCCCATACTACTATGGTTGTGGGTTTTTTTTTGTACATTTGCATAACATATGGACTCACTTTCTCCTTACCATTCACTCAATTTCTTACTGACCTTTTGCTTCACCCCCATTTGTGAAACGGTTCCATTTTTACCGATCGGCATTGGCACGAGACCCTGTTTGTGTCACCTCCTCCGCTTGATCACCCTCACCCGTCATTCAAACAAGCTCGAGTACCTCGCCACCGCGGGTTAACGATCCAGACGATTCATCCGTTACATACTCGCTCTGTTTTTTTTAGTTTGGCTCATAACAGACATGTTGCAGACAACACTCATTCCCTCACGCATTACCGGAGCGCCACTTGAAAAGTGCCACGATGGTCGGAGCGCCTTTAGGCACATGCGTAGTCATCATGAATATTATCTTGGTTGTCCCCCGCCGGTAGCTTGATATGAATGATGAAACGGCCCATCATCATCGTACATCTAAAACCCGCACTAGTCTACATGCACCTAGGCCTGGACGATCCCTGCAACTGTAAGAACGTGATCATATTCCGTGAACGCCTAGTCAACTACATAAATCATTTGTACACACGCTCACAAAAGAAACAGATACAAAAATGATGCTACGTACGGATATATATTATTCATTTCTGCAAAAATATACAAATACGGGTAGGGGCAATTTTTTTTTCTCATTTGCGTTATGGGGGATATTCGGATCCTACAAGCGCGGAGCGGAAGGCGATCGGAGCGCACACTTATTGATCACTGCAATCAGTTCGGGAAGCCTTAATGGTTTGCTGACGTATTCGTCCTACAAGAAACGAAAAGAATGAACAATCAGGTTGTCGTTGGCAAGTGTGTCCATTTCTATTCTTACCATGCCATTCGCAAGGCAGCGCTCACGGTCACCTATCATGGCATGCGCGGTCAGAGCAATAATGGGAACGCGCACGCTCGCGCTCGCCGCGGCTTCTTTTTTGCGTATCAACTCCGTTGCTTCAAAACCACCCATGACAGGCATCTAATGACCACGTGTCAAAGGCATGGGAAAAAAATACGGAAAATGATCAGCATATCTCGATAGAATCACGCCACATGTGTGTAAGTGAGAGAGTACCTGAATATCCATGAGAATGATATCAAATGGCTTCGCCGCAAACGTCTCGACAGCCTCCAACCCGTTCTGAGCGACCGTGATCTTGTGTCCGACCTTTTCGAGCATCTTTACCGCCAGACGCTGATTGATCAGATTGTCTTCGACGAGCAAAATGTTATACGATTGCTGGACTTCCATGTTGGACGGCGCGGCCATGTTGTTTTCCAGTGCCACGTGCAGCGCCGTGGCAAAGCTGGCGAAATCGTTGGGATCGTTCACATAGCTTGCGATGCCGAGCGAGATGCAGGACTTGATATCGAGCCGATGGAGGCTTTTGGATATGATGGTAATGGGGGTATGCCTGATATGGTGCAGCTCACGGACACGTTCGGCGAGCTCGACACTGCTTACAAGTACTGCATCGAACACTAGCTTCGTCAAGGGAGTCTCCTCGCCCGTCTCGGCCGCATGCAGCACATTCGTAACCGTGTCGAGGCGGTAAAACATAACGTCAATGCCGAGTCGCTCGCATTGCTGCGTCACTGCCTCGCGATAAGCGCATTCATCTGGGTTGGTGTCGTCTTGCACGTACAAAAAGCGTTGTGCGAGCGATACAGTGGGCTTGGGAACCATCCAGTCCAGCCGTGAGTCGCCGGTCTGGATGGGGATACTAAAGTAGAATTGGGAGCCTTGCTTGGGTTCGGATTCGACCCAGAGATTACCACCCATTAACTCCACTAGCCGCTTGCTGATCGAAAGCCCGAGACCTGTGCCGCCATATTTGCGTCTAAGGACAAAAAAACATATATGAGCTCCTAAGAATCATGCTTAAATAACGGCTTACGTGGTGCTGCCATCCACCTGACAGAACGTTTCAAAGATATCCGCGAGCTTGTCCTTGGAGATGCCAATGCCGGTGTCATTCACACAGAATTCAAGGGCCGGTCCTTCTTCGCCTTGATTTCGGATAGCACGCGTAAGGAGCACCGAGAGTTCGACGCGACCCTCCGCCGTAAACTTGACTGCGTTGCCAATAAGGTTGGTCAGGACCTGCTTCAGCCGCAGGGGATCACCAATAAGCCAATCGGGCGCAGTGCATTCGACATCGTACACGAGACTGAGCTTGTTATTGCCCTTGTACGCCATGCTTTTGAAGACGCTAAAGACGGTCGTACGGAGTGAGAAAGGGATTTCTTCGATCGTGAGTCGGCCCGCTTCGATCTTGGAGATATCCAGGATATCATCAATGATGGTGAGCAAATTGAGCGCCAGTGACTTGACGATCAAAAGGTTCTCGCGCTGATCGCGGTTGAGCTCAGTCTCGAGCGTAAGCGTCGTCATGCCCACGATGCCATTCATGGGTGTACGGATCTCATGCGACATGTTGGCCAAAAACTCACTCTTGCTCTTGTTGGCAAGCTCGGCTGCCTCGCGTGCTTGGGTATTCTTTTGCATCGCATCCCGCAGAGAAAGAACCATCTGATTGATCTTGGTCTTGAGTGAATCCATCTCGCCCGAGGCTTCCACGGTGATGACCTGGCTGAAATCGTTGCGGGTGGCGGCCGCGCTGATCTGGGCAAATGCGCGCACTTGCGTTGTGAGGTTGCTTGCCATGGTATTGACATCGGACGTAATGTGCTTCCAGACACCCGAGACGTCGAGCACTTCGGCCTTAGTTCCCAGTCGACCTTCGGTGCCGACCTCCTTGGCCACACGCGTGACTTCGGCCGCAAATGTGCGCAGCTGATCGACCATGGTATTGATCGTGTTCTTGAGCTCAAGTATCTCGCCGTGAACGGTCACTACGACCTTGCGCGACAGCTCACCGCACGCGACCGCCTTGCACACGCAGGCGATATCGCGCACCTGGTTCGTCAGATTGCTCGCCATGAGGTTCACATTGTCCGTCAAGTCTTTCCACGTGCCGTCGACATCCTTGACCATGGCTTGTCCTCCGAGCTTGCCCTCAGTGCCGACCTCGCGCGCAACGCGGATCACCTCGGCTGCAAACGTGCGCAGCTGATCCACCATCGAGTTGACGGTCTCTTTGAGCTCGAGCACTTCGCCGTTGACGTTCACCGTAATCTTGCGTGAGAGATCACCCCGAGCCACCGCCTTGGTGACGGCCGCAATGGAGCGTACCTGTGTCGTCAGGTTGCCGGCCATCATGTTGACGTTGTCCGTCAGGTCTTTCCAGATGCCATCAACACCCTCGACCATCGCCTGCCCGCCGAGCTTGCCGTCGGTGCCGACTTCGAGCGCGACGCGCGACACTTCGGTGGCAAAAATAGAGAGCTGTCGCACCATCGTATTGATGGTCATCTTGAGATCCAGTATTTCTCCTTTGACCTATGCACCCATGTGTTATATTTCTTTTCTTTCAAACGTGCGGATGAACGTACGTCGACTGTCACTGTCTGGGTTAGATCGCCGCTCGCCACCGCTTTGGAAACCGTGGCAATGTCACGGACCTGGGCAGTGATATTGGCTGCCATGGCATTGACATTATCCGTCAAATCTTTCCAGGTACCACGCACGTCCTTGACGACAGCCTGGCCGCCGAGATTGCCCTCGGTGCCGACTTCCTTGGCCACACGTGTAACCTCTGTGGCAAACATGCGGAGCTTCTCAACCATGCTGTTCACGGTGATCTTCAAATCAAGGATCTCGCCATGCACTTGCACATCAATCTGTTTGGACAGATCACCGTTGGCGACCGCGGTCGTGACCTCGGCAATGGATCGCACCTGCGTCGTCAAATTTGCGGCCATGATGTTCACCTTGTCAACGAGATCTTTCCAGGTGCCGCGGGTATTCACGACGTTGGCCTGTCCGCCGAGCTTGCCTTCGGTGCCAACTTCTCGGGCGACTCGTGTCACTTCTGAGACAAAAGAGCGCAGCTGATCGACCATGGAGTTGACAGCGAGCTTGAGATCCAATATTTCGCCTTGCACCTCGACCGTGATCTTTTTAGAGAAGTCGCCATCGGCCACAGCCATGGTCACCGCCGCAATAGAGCGCACTTGAGAGGTCAGGTTGGCGGCCATGATGTTGACCTTGTCTGTCAAATCCTTCCAAATGCCTGCTGCATTTTGGACGACGGCTTGGCCGCCAAGGCGGCCCTCGGTGCCGACTTCGAGTGCGACACGGGTGACCTCCGTTGCAAAGATCCGAAGCTGGTCAATCTTCCAGTTGATGGTGTCTTTTAACTCGAGTATCTCGCCCTGCACTTCGACGGTAATCTTCAATGCAAATGTTTTTGAGTTCCATTTTCATTGGTAAGCTTAAAAAAAAGGCAGGTATGGAATATGCAATGGAATTAAGCCATGTTTGGTACACTAACCTTTTTTGTCAAGTCACCGCGCGCCACCGCCTTCGACACGACAGAGATATCACGCACCTGTGCGGTCAAGTTCGCCGCCATTGTATTCACATTGTCGGTCAGATCGCGCCAAATGCCATCGAGATTGGGAAGTAATTCGGCTTGGCCGCCCAATTTGCCTTCCGTTCCCACTTCACGCGCGACGCGCGTGAGTTCGGCTGCCAGGAAACGAAGTTGTTCCACCTTACCACAGATGGTTAGACCCTTGGGTTTGTTATGCATCAATGGGCTTACCATTGTGTTGATCACGAATTTGAGATCATGAATTTCGCCGCTTACATTGACAGTGATCTATGTGTGCACCGACATGGCACGCCATTAGCACGCGTTATTGAAAATTAATGAATTATAAATACCTTCTGGGACAGATCACCTCTAGCAACTGCTTTGCAGACCATGGCGATATCGCGCACTTGCGCAGTCAGATTGCTTGCCATCAGATTCACGTTGTCAGTCAGTTCTCTCCAAGTGCCTTGTGCGTCGTGGACAACGGCTTGACCCCCCAGCTTTCCCTCGACGCCCACCTGCAATGCGACGCGGGTGACCTCAGTGGCAAACCCGGAAAGCTACACCAGGAAAACAAAGAGGTCGTTCAGCCTCTTTCCTTGGTTCTTGTCATACACACAAATCGGAACACTACTTGCCTGATCCACCATCGTGTTGATAGTATTCTTAACATCATATAGCTCACCATTGACCTAAAGATCCCGTTAAGATTGCGTTTCCTCCTTTCTCGTTTTGTTTCATGCACGTACCTGGACGGAAACGTGCTTGGTTAAATCACCGTGCGCTACCGATTTACACACATCCGCAATGTCACGAATGTCTGCTGTTAACGTGACCGCCATCGTGTTGACATTGTCGATTAATAGACGCCAGGCACCGCTCGCGTCTGAAATTGGCCCCATCGTTACACCGAGCTCTCCTTGAGTGCCTATCTGGTGCACGACACGCGACGCTTCCGAGGCGTACAGATCGAGCTTGCTTACTGCAAAGAGAAAAAGGGGGCCGTCAACCAGGCTCCATAAACAATGTCAGTTTATCTTACCCATATCATCCATAGATTGGTGCAGCTCTTGAAGTGGACCGGACTCGTTTTCTATGGCCAAGCGCTGGGAGAGGTCACCCTGGGATACAGCGCGTATGACACGAGTTGTCTGTAGAACCTCATCAAGGTAATGGGACGACATTTGATTGAACGTGGTGGCCAGATAGAGCCACGTGCCAGCTTGATTTTGCTCGGGGACCTGTAGGCCTAATTGGCCAGTTTCGATCACGGGAAGGAGCGCATGTAACATGTCTAGTGAAAAAGCTTCCATGTGCTGCAGCATGGCATTGATGGCTGCGGCTGGTTGCTTGGAATTGGTATGGTGCCCAAATGGGCATTGGATACGTTCGTGCAAATCACCGCCAAGAAATGCATTCGACACACGGACCATCTCATGGGCGCAATGGGTACAGTAGGGCTGTGCTGGCGGTTGTAGTGGAATCGACGTTTTTCGCTGTGGCGCGGCAACCTTCTTTTTGTAACGAGCAATCCGCTTGCCCCAGTTAGATTCAGCGACTATATGCTTCTCTTTCTCTCTTTTAATTTTTTTTTGTTTGTTTGATTGTCCTACCGTAGATTGTATTGGTGACGGTGGTGCAATGGGGACTTCCTCCGGTGTCTCATACTGCGGTGTCAAAGATGGGGTTTCCGGGAGCTTTTCATGGTCCACCGCAAGTGAAGTGTGCGCACGGGCCAGAAGATCCGATTTGTCGTCCGCGATACGAAGCAGTGCCGCGTAAATATCTGACAGCAACTGGTCATCGACATTCGCAGAGAGAAGGCTTTTGTCACAGGGGTCTTTCTCGATCAGGTGAACAGTGTCGAGCACCCGTTGCAGTGCGTCTTCCCCGTAATAACGCTGATGACAGGTTGCCATGTAATTGATTTGGATGGTGGGTATGCTACGAGGGGAGATCGCTAGCAGAATCCGCCCAGCAATTGAGCGAGAAAGGAGGAAGTGAAAAGCGGGAAAGAAAGAAAGTTTTGGGGGGACTGAGAATAGCACACGCAACCGTTTGAAAGAAGTATCTGGACTTCGTAGGGGTCCTAAATCAGGAAATCGCCACCTGGCCCATAAAGACTTTCGCTGTTGGTAATTGGTCCCACCCTGTCATTCCCTTCTTTTTTTTTTTTTTTTCATTCCCTCTCCCAAAACGGACTTCTTCCACCTTTGGCTTTATTTTGGTTTTCCTTCTATCGGTTTCTGTATCGGTAATGGGGTATCCTTTTATGTTATTGCGGTTGTTCATCTGAAGGTGGACTGGCTGAGGGCGATCGACCGAATACGCGTCCAGAGCCGATCACGAGTTTTTTCTTTTGAGGCGAAGCTGACGAGGTCGACGCTTGCTGTCGATCCATGTCGACCGATTTGAGCGTCAAGGCGTCTGCATCTTCGCCGTCTCGATCGTCGCGAGGTAAAGCAGTTTGGCCAAAGCTCATGTGCCGGATACCAGCCAGCATGCTGCGATTGGCACGATCCATCTTGCGCCTCTTTTCTTTCCAATACTCGGCCAATGTCTGGTTTCGAGCTTGTATATGTCGTTTTGTAAATAAAGGCTTAAGATACTTGTTATCAAATGACATGAACCAGTGGGGCTGCTCGGACTCGGGTATCGGGTCTCCAAGCGGACCTGAGAGCAAACCACCAATGGACATTTCCATGGTACTGTTGCCTCGATTCGGGGGCAGAGGCCGTGCATGTTCCTCCTCGTCGTCGTCGTCGTCGCTCATGTCTGAGTACATGCTGGCTGGTCTGCGTCGTAATCTGCGGTACCCCACAGGGTCTAGATCTCTTTCCTCGTCTTCACTTCCTGAATCATCTGGTTCCACAACACCTGTCCTGATGTCTAGGAGTTGCAGCATCCGATTCGTCGTACCACCAAATATGAGCACTGTCAGGGTAACAACAGCCAAGATGGTGGTCCGCATTGCTGGAGCACTGTCACCTACGAGGGCTGACGAGAGTGCAAATGCGACCGCGCCACGGAGACCGGCCCAAAAGAGCATCAGCTGGTGCGATCGTGGTAGGAGCTCCTCTGATTTTCCTAGCGCCCTGCACACCGCATTGATGAGCATAGAGAGAGGTGCAACAGAGATGTAACGAGCGACGCAAATAATGAGCTATCCATTCACTTAGTACAGAAAAAAAGCTTGTTTTGCATCGGAAACTCACTGTGGTTGCCAAAATGAACAGCGGCTTGTAGTCGAGCTCCGTTTGTGTAAACAGATTAACGCCCAAGTAGATGAAAATAAAGTTTTCAGATAGCTGCGAGAGAACTTGAAAAACATATTTGGTAGCGCGTTTGGAACGCAGGGACATGTTGTCGTAGGCGTAGTGTTTAAGGGTGATGCCCGAAAAGAGGAGGGTCACGATACCGGACATTTGAGCTGCGTTCGAGAATAGATAACTGCTGTAGGCCATCAACGCGACCAGACATGTCTCGATGCTAGGGTAACGGAAGAGCTCCGAGTATTTGAGCATGAGCGCCACAAGGATGCCAAACAAGACGCCAATTAAAGTAGACGCAGTAAAGACACCCAAAAAGACGCCGACGCCCTTGAAAATGTTGGCCACGTGAAGCTCCTGCCCACGAAATTTATGCAGCGTCCTGTTATGCAATAGTAGGACGAATCAATAATGCAGCCCCTTTCTTTCCCTTTTCTATCATGGCTTACTCGGATAGCACGATAGCGACGGCGTCATTCATGAGAGACTCGCCGGAGATGATGGAAAAGAGCTGGGGGTCGACGTGGAGCTGCGAGAAAATGGCAAGAATGGTGACAGGATCGGTGGCGGACAGGATGGAGCCGAAAATCATGCTGTCGATGAAGCTGATGCTTATGCCTTCTGGGTGAAAAAAGGCATACACGTATGTCAGGACGCTATAGGGAATGTGGGGGATTAGGACAGGAAATCAATATCCAGCGCGTGATTTACCCAGTGACGACAGCGGCAATGAAGGTGCCGACGAGTGCAAAAGTCAAGATGGTGCCAAAATTGAGAAAGAAGTTGTGCTAGAGCTGATAGTGAGATGCGGGACATTTTTCTTTTGATGGCGTTATTACCCGTTTGAGCTCATAACCAGAGTTGAGAATGATCGGCGGAAGAAGGAGGTTAAAGAAGTAGCCCTGGTTAAATTGGACCATGCGCTGGATAATAGTCCCCGGAGACAGTTTGATTATAAGACCCACAATCATCCCTGCTCTGCCGTTAGCTAGCTGATAAACCTTTATTGAGATGTGTGACCCCCACCTGCCATGATTGAAATGACTGTCTCATGGATAGCCCTGATCTTGCGCAGCTGTAGGAAATAGCTTGTCCATAATGCGCCAATGAGCAGAACGGTTAGAATGAGAAGTGCCCAGGATATGTATATCTCCTCTTCCATAGGCTGATCCTTGAGAGGATCATCATCGGGTGCTGTGCTGTTGTCACTCATTCCAAGAAGACAAGACAACGAACTCACGAACTCCGCTTGCCAAGCAAGTCCATATCTCTTATTTGCCTGGGAACAGCTGATTCTTCTAATACCATAATCCAGGCATTTTTGCTAATGATCCAAATCGGTTATACAAATGCCAACTACTGCTCTGCCCTTTGCATCTAAGAACTCCTCTTCTATTCACCTAATATCTAACGCTGTAAATAGCTTCGATATGGAATGTAGCCTTCTTCCTTGGTGTGGCGACACACTCTCTTAGCTTCCTCAATCAAGGCAGTCTCATACCACATGTATATACATTAAACAGGAGACATGTGGAGGTAGAAAGGAACCGTTTTCGCAGCCGAAAGGCGTTAGTATTTGAGAATGCTGAAAATGTCTTACTAGAATCTGATTTCGTGAGTAGTTGGTTAATTGGCAGACATACGATCCGCCACCTTGGGACTCATAATGAAGCGCGTATTATGTATATCCTCTTTAGTGCCGTCTTTTATCATCGATATGTCTTGCTCACATTTACTCATACCCTTTTTGCTTTCCACCGAAACATCTTAGGTTCGTCATTTCAGACCATCTGCTGTATACTAGTATTCAGTTCGCTATACTTGCTCGTCTCTTTATAGAACTGTCAACATTCATATATATATATATATATAGACGAGAAGACAAGTTGTCCTGAGGGATACCTTTCGAGCAAAATTTCGACGATATGGGACAACAAATATCAGAGTCAAGACAAGTGCTTTCCTTCTATTACATCAAATTAAAGCTTTCAAAGCAAGAATATTAGGGCACTCTTGCAAGCCAACGATATCCAAAACCACAACTTGCATAGACAGTAAGTATTGGTTTTGAATATCAGGAAGCGGCGCTTTTATTTTTTCTTTAAAGAGCAACGCCAGAATATGTCTGAAGTGTCGATCTATCCAATGACGAAACAGCTTCCTGAATCTAAGCGGAGATATCGGGACGTGTCGTCTTTTTGTTTGGCGAAAGTTTTTTTTTTACTTTTGCTGACGACGACGTGTCCTAAAGACATTTTAAAATAATAATATAAAATGATAAAAGTATGGGTGGGACATATGAATATAGGATAGATCCAGAATTCCACTCTAGCCGAGCATATTCACCATTGTCCCGGGACATCTACATATACACTAAACATAATTACTACATCACCTCCACCCATAACGCTAGTAGAGGACGGCAAATTATCCGAACAGAATTTACTAGCACCAAGTACCAAATGAGATACGTGATACACACGGATCCAAGAGACCGAGCCGCGGAACGGTGTAGATCGCACTGTCTGGACACTGCTTGGACTTCGTCCTCAAAAGAAAGTCATAGTTTGAGAACGAGTATGGCGCACGCTCGAGAAAGATATATTTACAGTAAATGATGATTTATTCACCTATTCATATAGAGCGCATGGTGCATGCTAAAACAATACAATTGATCTACCAGAGGTGAATATGGTACAGCGGAGGGCAAAGGAGTGTCAAAGTAAGCTTTATAAAAACCCGGCTTGAAATCAGCCCAAATATCCTTTTCCTTTCCTGCCAAACAATGTCTTGGTCGCGAGAAGATCAAAGTCATGCCCATTTGTGTCTCGAAAAGCCGACTGCCGCTGCTACAATATCAAGGACGAATGCTTTGGTGAACAGCTCGATGGCGCTGGAGGAATCGACCTCGTCTCCAAGTCGGACGCTTCAAGATCCAACAGCCGCTCCATTATCCCGTTGGCAGCGCATCCGTCCCGTATTACCTCGTCTCCTGCAAGCTTTCCTCTTTTACGCTCTTACAGGCATGAACGATGCCACTCTCGGTATTCTTCTACCAAGTATCCGTGCTTATTACCAATTATCCGAGTACTATACGGTCTCTTTGCTCTTCATCTTCACATCGGTCGGATTTTTCTTGGGTAAAGTTGTGTGTATTTGTCAGCGGTGTACAAAGAAAAAGCTAAACCACACGAAATCCCGCGCTACTGGCTTGTCCAACCAGCTGCATTTACCAATGGGGATCTGATCGAAAAGATTTCTCAAGCAAGGACGGCGTTTGTCGGCTGCATCTCGCTCATCGTAGGCTATCTGGTCGTGCTTTTTGCTGTGCCCTTTCCAGCCATGTGCTGCATGATGGTGTTCATCGGCTACGGCGTGGCTTTGTTATCAGCAGCAGGGAATGTGATATGTGGCGAAATGCCACATTCGACGGTTATCCTCAACTTTTTGCACGGTAAGTTTTTATTTAATTTCTTCGATCTTTGTAGACCTTGTCTTACAAGATCCACTGGGCCTAGCCTTGTATGGCCTAGGCGCTTTAATTATGCCCTTGATTGCTTCGGCATTTTTGGAACAGCAGAAGCGATGGACGATGAGCTATGTGGTTCTGTGCGCAGTCACCGTCGTGGCTACCGTCACCGCACCGTTTGGACTCCGTCACGTGCTCACCAACAGTGAGAAAGAAGCACAAGAACAGAAGGAGAAACGAGCCAACGCGGGGCACGATGAAGAGGCACCTTCTGGTTCGACCGAGGAAGGCCAGAGTCGACCCAAGAGCGACGACGGGCAATTGCTGCGAACAAGTCTCAAGTGCCGCATCACACATATGGGTGCGCTCTTCCTCTTGCTTTACGTCGGCACAGAAGTTACGCTCGGTAGCTGGGGATACACGTTCTTGATTACTGCCCGAAGCACGGACGCGGTCGGCATGGCGCGCATCATGTCTGGCTATTGGGGAGGTATTTGCGCGGGGCGTGTGTTGCTTGGTTACTTGACGCTGCGCTTTGGAGAGAAGCGTATGATTTACTGCTATTTAACGGTGATTACCGGGATGCTTCTCTTGCTTTGGTTCGTTCCATACGTGGGCGTCAATGCTATGGGTAAATGCACTCAACGCGGCCGCATTGGTTTTACAATACTTTCACTAAAATGATTCACAGCCATTGCTCTGATCGGCGTGGCACTGGGACCGTTGTATCCATCCACGGTCGCTTTGGCGCGCAAGGTGGTACCACCCCGTTTGTATCCCACCACAGTGGGATTCCTCTCAGCAGTAAGTAGTGAAGTAGAGGAAAAGAAAAAGAAAAAGAAGACAAAGACGAAGACGCAGAGATGGAATGACTTGTTTAGTTTGGCAGCGGCGGCAGCGCACTTTTCCCGTTTATCAACGGTGCGCTGATTGGCGCCAAAGGTGTGCAGGCGATGCTTCCCTTTTGTATCGCCATGTCTGGTGCAATGCTCGTAAGCTGGATATTTGTGCCTAACCCTGCACGCAAGAGCAAGAAAGGCGGCGAGGACGAGTGAATAATCAGAATGAATGCGCAAGGAGGGCCGATGGGATATGCGTCGAGTCGAATGTAACACCAATGCAAAGATTGCGTTTCATCCTTTCTGCCAAGATATGATACGTATACTGTCGAGGGTCGATCTTCCAAAAATAGCCCGACATGCGCTATTAGCATTTACTACATTACAAACTTTCGATATTGTTTGAATGATATTAATGAGCTTAACAAAGTTACCATTATTTGATGAAAGAATGGGGAGGGGTCTTAAGAGGGGTTTAGATAAAGTGTACAGTTTTGGGAAGGTACCCACCCACCCCCGCATTGCATGCGTGATTTTTTCATTTTTCTGGAGAAAAGCTGCAAAAGAAAAAGACTGAACTTAACCAGCCCGGGCTTTTTTTTTCCTGCGTCTCATACTTTTCTCCTTTGCTCATGGACTCGAACTACAAAGAGAGGTAAATCACAGGGTCCGTTACTCGGTGCATATCGCCAACTAAGCCCGCTCTCGCTCTCTCTCTCGCTTGCTACCCGGTAGAGTACAATACTTTGAAGATACGTTAAGTTCGCAGGATGCGTTCGACGACTTGGAACACGATTGGAAGCCCGTCATCGACATGAAGCAATTCCGCGACACTGCATTCCACGGTAGACCCTCTCTTCATTTCGACGAGCTGAAGCGCTCGCTTGCTTATCCTTGCTTGCTATCTTCCAGGTATACCTGATGACCCGGGATTACGATCTACAGCATGGAAAGTCCTTCTCGGTTATTTGCCACCGGACAAGCGCATGTGGGACTCCGTCCTGTCGTCTCAACGCCTGTGCTACTATGTATGTCACCGTCCTTGTGCCATTCTCCGTACTCTCGACCGCTAGTTAATAACGCTGATGTTTTTGATTGTTATACACAGAACTGGGTCAAGGATTTGCTGGAAGAGCCGGGAGACGCTCCTCCCGCCACTGATCATGTAATGAAAAGCATGGGATATCTGTACATCATGGACCACGAACTGACGCATAGATCCAGCCTTTGAATGCCAACCCAGGGTCGCAATGGGCTTCGTATTTCCACGACAACACGACGCTCGAGCAGATCGACAAGGACGTCCGGCGGACGTTGCCCGATATTGCATTTTTCCAAATGCACGTGCCCCGTAACCCTTTGAATCCGCTATCTCCGCCCAAGCAGGATGACGACCATCACAACAGACAGGACACGGATCCACTTGGCACGTCAGGACCAGGAGGACCAGGAGCAGGGGGTGGCGACGACGACACAAAGCGCACACGGAGGTTCTCCTTTGGCTTCATGGGCAGACCGCGCTCCTCCTCCGCTGCTTCGAAAAAGTCATTAAAGGCCAACAATGTCGATGGCCGCTCACGGTCCAACTCGCGCAGCTCAGTCCATTCGTCCGCCTCCGGTGCCGACATGGCATCTTCTCCGCGCAACATCGTGCGCAAATTCTCGTCAGCCTTCAAGTCGAATTCACCTCTGGCTTCGGTCGTCAACAACAAACGCAAGGCACTTGACATCCGGGACTGCAAACCGCTCTGTCCGCCTGTGCCCAATCGCCGCACACTGTTTCGACGGATAGCCCACATTGCAGCCACACACGACGGTACTCCGCCTCCACCCCATGACGACAGTGAGCCTGACTACCATTGGGAAGCTGTCGAGCGTATCCTGTTCATCTACGCCAAGCTCAACCCTGGTGTCGGCTACGTGCAGGGCATGAACGAGCTACTTGCCCCGCTTTACTATGTCTTTGCTAAAGACCCCCATCCCGAGAATCAGGCATATGCAGAAGCCGATGCCTTTTTTGTGTTCACGATCCTCATGTCAGACGTGCGTGATCACTTTGTCCGATCATTGGACCAAGATGCCAGCAGTGGTATCAATGCGACTCTGCACCGCATGAGTCGACGGTTGTCCTGGATCGATAAGCCATTGTGGCGGGATTTGCGTCGCAAAGATATCAAGGAGCAGTACTATGCCTTCCGCTGGATCACCGTCATCTGCTGCCAAGAATGGGACCTACCCGATGTCATTCGCTTGTGGGACTCTATTTTAGCTGACCGTGATACACAAGCAGAAGCGAGCGACATGCGTTTCGAATTCTTGCTTGATTTCACAGTGGCCATGATACTGTAAGCGTCACTGGTCACTCGTACGCACCTGCACCTGAAACTCATGCACTTTATTTATTTTTAGCTGCGTGCGCCAGGAGATTCTTAAAGGCGATTTCGCAGAGAACGTGCGACTGCTCCAGGTAAAAAAAGAAAAAGAAAAGGGTCATAGACTCACATGACGCATAAGGTCCGCTCATACATATGCATACATAGAACTATCCCATTGATGATATCCAAGTGGTGCTGAACACTGCATACGCAGTCCGGGACATGCGCCTGCAAGCGCTGGAAGCTGGCCAGGTCGTCCCGGGAGTGAACGACCAACGCAATAGCGGACTATTTGCCAGCGATTGGAGTGACACCTCGTCCATGAATTCCACTGCGTCCGGTCGACTGCAAAAGCTGCGCGACACCACCGACATGGCTCGCGCGAGCTTCGACTCATTCCGTAAAGAGTCGCGGGAATCCCTTGACGAGCTCTTCCGGCGGGGGATCCGCACGAGTGAGGAGACATGGAAACGCAACAGCACAGGCGAGGTTGCACGCAGTTTATCACAAAAACTGGGTGCTGTGAATGGCTTGGTATCCGCGCGATTGCAGCGGAGGCCCAGCAATAGCAGCATGGAAGGAGACACACACGCGGCGGCCGCGAGCCATCTGGGCCGCAGTGGATCGGTGTCCTCCGAACGCATGACAACCGCCACAACACCCACCCGCTCCAATTCGCTTCTTAACCGCTTCTCACAGATGATGAACAATAACTCGACCTCAATTTCGCCTGCTAACCGGTTCAAGACCATGGCGCGAACCAACAGCACCGGGGGTCATCATATACCGCCCGGTGAAGAAAAACGACAATATCTCGTTTCCACAGCCGCACGAGACGATGCTTTAAACCCTAGACAAGGCTTGTATCGCGGCTATGTTTAAATTTTGTGTATAAATTCTCCTGTATTCTCTATCATATCTACAAGACATAACTTTATAAGACCATTTACTTCCCCTTTTACATACCGCATATCCACGTGGTATTCATAGAATGTTCTTGCTTTGCGTCACCACTTTTCCCTCTTCTGCTGCCGTGCATCGTGCAGGCATCGTCAATAAGTTCATTGCTCTGCTTCAGAGTCACAATAGTATGTATCATGTCGTGGAAGACAACTTTGATCCACACTTTTACATGCAGTCAAAGGATAATATAAAAATAAAGTATATGAAGCAAACTTTGTGCCGCAGCTCACCATCTACAAGAACTCGTCATGTTGAACAGTATCGGAGCCACAGTTACAATATGCTTCACAGTTCTCCATGCTGACTATTCGAAACTGGCCCATATCTATTCATGGATTTTCCAAGAAAGACCATATCATTAAGCATCGACGAGTACATACCGATCCATATAAGCGATTTCTGTGTGGCAAGCACTACAAAGCATACTCTTTATACACTGCAGGGAGTATTGTTGAAAATATGTTATAGGAAGCTTTCAATTGAATTCAAGCAGCCTACGACCCACATCAAACCGCACTGGCCCCGTCCGCTGTTTGAGAGCTTTTTGACTAGAAGCTTTGAGCCTAGCCAGTGCTTTGTATTTTTACGAGAGAACGTTTGCATACCGTTCAATCTGGCACTCATCTCAACCCGCCCTGGGCTTTTCACTGCTACTTGCCAGCCAGTCACTGCAGCTTCTGAATCAAAGTATCTATCGAATGGACCCATGAGCTCTTTTTGCCCCGTAAGGTAATCATCGAAGAGACTATCAAGGAAGCATCCTGGAAACTGTTGGTCGTTTCACAGTATCTGCGATGCGGGAACAAGAGTATCGTGTGCCAATAAATGCTTATCTCCTGACTGTTTCCACACATCATATATTTTATATAGATGATGTCCAGCAGCGTGCATTGCACCGCATGACGTGATGATATGACACTTAGCTCAGTGGTTACCATTATATCCATGTGCTGTGGCAATTATCATCAACAGATCCCACTGCTCAGTCTACTTTATTCCTGTGCGATGCGCTTGCCATTGATCAATGTAGTGGATGGTCTTCCCTTGACCATATGGGTTGGACGCGCAGGGAGCAGCCGGACATCTACTTGGGTGGCCAGCGAGGCGGTGCAGTGCGTGCAGCTCCGCTCCCCAATTCTCAATATAGACCTGCTTGCTTTTGTGCTATTTCCTTTTGCCTTTTACGTGTGGACGAGGAAACACTACCTAAAAAGACGAGAGACGAGAGAGACACACACACTATGGCAGCCATGTCGCGTCCACGAAGTTATTCTGCACGCACACCTCCGCCATCGTCTCCATCCCAACGACCTCTTTCCACTGCGGGCGACAGACGGGAACAACGACGCTCAGCAACCGTCAATGTCGGCACAAACAGTAACAGGGCCAGCATTCTCTTGTCAGAAACACAGATCAACAAGGTAAACCACGCAATGAATGGGCTACGTGCTTATACAGCGTTTGTTGTCTAGATGAACAAAAAGATTGCCAACATTCGCCATAACTCCTTAGCCAGCCCGCAGCTGGCTGCCAAACACACTGATCCTTCAGCACTCGACGACGCGTCTTCCAGCCTGTCTTATCGCCCGTCTTCGTACCTGACCAATTCACCCCTTGATCAGTCGTATGTTCAGGACAATGCCAACGATGCAACGTCGTTTGGCGTTCACTCGCAGGCACACACGCGGGATCACAGTGTCAATGTAAGCTCTCGCCTTGGCAAAAGAAAGCATACACACAGTTCACACGCCGAAAAGACGAGCTCCTCCAATGCCGGTACAAAAGGGCCTGTTGGTCTCTACCCTACACGTATCCAAGAATATGCCATGATAGAAGATCTTCTCTACGTCCTCATGGTAAGCCCCTGCGATGGATACATTTAAATATCAATATCATAGATGCTGTGTCATTCATGCATGTCATGTCGTCCCTCTGTCTAGGGCACCACTGCCATCTATATCGACATTGTATACCCCAAAGGCATCGAAGACGACGACGACCCTATGGAAGACGATAGTATCCGGACAGAGGACCACGCGCCGTCGTGGGACGATGTCCGCTATGTCATCGATGAATCTCTCGACCCCAGCTTGCGCCACCTTGTCGAAAAACTGCTGCCTCTCGCGACTTATTACATGTCAGTCGAAGCCTTTGTGGAGCAATATTCAAGATACGAATACGGCTCCATCAATCATGCCCTCTGTGCTGCGATATCCTCTCTCATGAAGGTAAGTCTTATAGCGTATGTGCTTGTGGATGCATGCCAATGCGCGTACACCGTTTTTATTAGGAATACGAGACCTTCGTGGCTCAACTGGAGCACCAGTTCCGGACGGCCAACGGATTCACCTTGCAGCAATTCTGGTTCTATGCTCAAGAGACGCTGCAGCAAATGAAAATCGTGCATGACCTCGCCATGGCGATTCGGCAGCTGCGTATGCGACGTGACTCCGTCGACGACTTGGACTTTGAAGCCGTCCTGGAAGGCTTGCATGCGAATGACGACGAACAAGTCCGGATATCTGATCATGAGAAAGGAGGCGCTATCCTCAATATCCTGGCCGAACGGCTGGTCAATTTGAGCGGGTACATACTACAGAAATCAGAAAAAGAAAAGGAGAAAGAATCTTAACGTCATGCACCCATTCAAATCATAGCGACCCGCATTGCAAAAAGCTCTATGCTTATCTCCTCTCGCGCGCCTCGGTGCCTTACTTTGATATCCTGAATTCGTGGATTTACCGTGGCGAAATCATTGATCCCTATAGTGAATTCATGGTCCTGGAAAAACACAATGTCAAAAAAGAGAATCTCAAGGAAGACTTTAACGACGCCTACTGGGAGATGCGGTATACAGTGCGTGACAAGCTGGTGCCCAGCTTCCTCGTTCCTTTTAAAACCAAGATCCTTCTGGCGGGCAAGTACCTGAATGTCGTGCGCGAGTGCGGTGTCATGATCGCCAAGCCTGAGGACATGGAAACGACCATGCTTGACAGTGGCAACCACCCGGATCATCGTCAGCAACAGACCTTCATGGAGTCGTCCGACGCACGAATAGGCGTGGGTAGCGAAGCCTGGTCAGCTGTCAATGGTGGAAGGCAAGTACGAAGAATCAATGGATGCTCAGGAAAACTCACCGTAGCCACAGATTTGTCAAGAGCCTCGAGATTGCGTACAAGTACGCCAATCATACCCTGCTCAATCTCCTTTTACGAGAGCAACAGCTGATCCCCCGCTTACGGTAAGTTTTGGCATGGGCACCATAAACAGGAGGAGAATTGACAAGCGTACAGGTCTCTCAAACACTACTTCTTCCTCGATCAATCTGACTTCTTGACGTCATTCCTTGATCTTGCCAAAGAAGAGTTGAAACAGCCAGCACGCGAGATCCCCCTCACACGTCTACAATCCTTAATGGATCTCGTGCTACGTAATTCATCTTCTGTGGCAGCATATGACCCGTTCAAAGAAGACCTCAAAGTATCCATGAGTCAGCTCAAATTGGTCGACGAGTTATTACGAATTATCAACGTGGCTGGTCTGGATAATTTACCATCTGACAACACGCGATGGGGCAGCAGCGGTGATCCGTCCGATGACATGTCGATGCAGAGCACGATGCTCGAACGAAGTCAAAGCTTATCAGGTCATCCACGGGACGTCCTGACAGGTATGTCCATCCCCACATGTGCGAACCAGCCGTCTGTCAACGATCGACTTATCACGTGTCTAGGCTATGATTTGTTGACCCTCGATTATACCGTGACTTTCCCGCTTTCGCTCGTCATCTCGCGCAAGGCACTGACGAAATATCAGCTCCTCTTTCGACACCTGCTCTATCTCAAGCATGTCGAGGATCTTCTGTGCAAGACATGGGTCAAGCAAAAGAACGCGCTCTGGAAAGCGCGCTCTGCCCTACCCGAGGTCGATAAATGGAAGCTTCGCATCTTCTCGCTGCGGCATCACATGTTGATCTTTTGCCAGCAATTTGCTTATTACGTGACCAATGAGGTCCTAGAACCGAACTGGCGGCGACTCCAATCCAATCTCACGAAGGTAAAAAAAAAAAAAAAAAAAAGAAAGAGCCAGCAGAATGTGTGTAAGAGTCATGTTTATTGACATGGAAACGTGACAATTTAGGTTTCCACCGTAGATCAAGTCCTTCAATTTCATTCTGACTTTTTGGACACGTGTCTCAAGGATTGTATGCTCACCAATGCCAAGCTGCTAAGAGTAAGCCTTCCCAGACGGTCTGCTACAATTTGCTTACGCAGTCCAATAGATTTTTAATAAGCTGATGACAGCATGCGTCGCGTTCGCAGCCCAATCCGACAAATTCACACAAGTCTTGGAGGCCATGGAAGAGCACCACAAGCCAAACCTGCTAGGTGTTCCGAAAGGAGGAGCGGGCAGCTCATCTGCGACGAATAGCTTCGAAGCGACGAACCGGATCCTGAATAAGATCCAGGAGAACTTTGAGCATCACATGAAATTATTCAACGCTGGACGCGTCCTACCTAGCATCTAGTTCATCCACTAGCATTATAACTATTTTCTGTAAATATATACATACACATTCACAAGATCGCAATGATGACGATGTTGCTTATTTCACTGCATAGAACAAGTGGCAAAACAAAAGAGAAAAAGAGATGCTGATCTGGAAAAGGCAAGTCAAAGCAATTTGTATCCAAGACACCGTTGATGGCGTGTTGATATGAGAGCATCCCATTTTGAGGGAATCAAGGTGACTTTGAGCAGGTTGTAACACGGCCATGGAATTTGCAAAACGAAGATGGTCATTTATGTCGTTGTTACACTTAGCAGTAATGATAGATGCAAAAAAGTGGAATATAAAAGAAGACAAGTAGGAGGAGCAAGTCGGAGCATCCATCTATTCTACTTTATTTTATCCCATATCATCATGGTGAACGTAGCTATCTCGACTGCACTCGCCCTCACGGGTTACCTGGCAGCAACCACTCTGGCTGGTTTTCCGGACACCCCCAGTGTCGTACAGTATTGGGGTCAAAACTCGGGTGGAGGCCAGCAGCCGCTGGCAACCTACTGCGACGACTCGACAGATGCGCTTCTCATGTCGTTCGTAAATAACTTTAACATTGGCAGTCTGCCCGATCTGAACCTCGCCAGCTCGTGTAAGGGAAGCAATTTCCCCAACACTAACCTCTTGGACTGCCCGCAGGTCAGCAGCGGTAAGTTGAGTAAAATATCACCACTCTACGATGCATTAACATACGCATGGTATGGCAGATATCAAGAAGTGTCAAGCCCATGGCAAGAAGATTTTTCTCTCGCTGGGTGGAGCGACGGGTAGCTACGGCTTCCAAAGCGACAGTCAAGGTGAACAATTTGCTGAGACGCTATGGAATCTGTTTGGCGGTGGAACGAGCGACACCCGTCCCTTCGGTGACGCAGTCGTGGATGGATTTGATCTGGACATTGAAAGCGGTGGTTCGACTGGCTATGTTGCGTTCGTCAATGCGCTCCGCAAGCACTTTGCATCCGACGCGGGCAAAACCTACTACATTACCGGTGCGCCACAGTGTCCGTTCCCAGATGCTTCGCTCGGTGAGACGCTGAACAAGGCCAGCTTTGATGCCGTCAACGTCCAATTTTACAACAACTTCTGCGCAATCGACAAGGCCTTCAACTTTGATACCTGGGACAAGTGGGCCAAGTCGGGCTCGGCCAACCCTGACATCAAAATCCTTGTGGGTGTCCCAGGCTCGCCCTCGGCCGCAGGAAGCGGCTACGTGCCGATCGACACACTAAGCAAAGCTCTCAGCCAGATCTCGCAGTCGAGCTCGTACGGCGGTGTCTCGGTTTGGGATGCGTCGCAGTCGTATAGCAACACAGAGGCCTCGCCAAATTTTGCTGTCGCGCTCGGCCAACTCGTCCATAACGGCGCATCCTCCGCAGGTGGATCCAACAGCACGGTGTCTGGCAGTGCTAGCGGCAGTCATGGTAGCAATGGAAGTAGCACTGGCACGGTGTCGCACACGTCCACAGTTTCGTCGGGCGAACCGAACACAACAGCGGTCACGAGTGGATCTACCGCTTCTGGTAGCGCGGCTGTGAATGTGCCTGCTGATACGGACAGCGCGCAACCTACAGACGTGGGCTCCGGTGGCGTCGATATTGGTGACGACAGCGATGGTGGCAACATCGACGAGGGTGCTGCAAATTATATGGCTGCTTTTAAGGCTTACAACGTTCACAATACGCATGACAGACATCGATACGGACATTAAATAGATAGACACATTATTGTACGCGTAGACAAGCGCAAATAGAGCTAGCCGAGATATAAAGGATCACAAATGTGAAAAGATGCTGTATGTATTATATTATATATCAAAGCGAGAGAAAGGGAGACTGGGATGGGATGGGAGTGAAGATAAAAAGTATACAATCTGGTGAGGAGAGGAAGGGAAAGGCAAGAAAAAGAAAAAGAGAGGGAGTCAGAGAGGAGAGAGGAGCAAGAAGTTGTATCTACAATAACCTAAAAAGATAGGCCAAAAAAGAAAAAAAAAAATAGAGGGAAATCCTGTACAGAATCGGGACAAATATTTTTTAAGAGGAAAGGTGGGGGGAAGTTTGCGGAAGCGACGGTGAGGTGCTGGGCTGTTGCTGGTGGGCGGCGGCCATGGCCATTTGCATCGCCTTGCTTTGACCGCCGTTGACGACGGCTGCCATATTAGCGGCGATCATGCCGTTCGCCATAGCGACCGCGGCTTGCTGTGGCGTCATCTTGGTGCGGCTATTTTGGCGTTTCATCGGGAGCGGCGAAACCGCATTGGGACGGCCATTCTGCAAGTGATTGAGCGCAGGCGAGGACGAGGGTGTGGAGGCCGGTGTAGGTTGACCGACTTGTGAGGTTGTGGTGGAGCTAGGCGTGTTGTTGACGGAGGAAGGGGATTGGGTGCTGTGGTTGATAGGTCGCCGGGGGGTCAGGAACGGAATGGTGATCAGGCTGCGGAGTTCGGTATCCGACAGAAGCTGCGTCGCATGGCGCAAGAAGGTACTGTCCATCTCGTCGACTTCCACCGGCTCTTCATCGTCTCCGTCCTCGTCGCTCGAGTCATCGAACCGATAGCGATCGAAGACGGGCTCTGCTTCGGTCGGTAAGCTTTCAGACAGATGCCGTTTGCGGGTATGCAAGCCGGCGCGATCGATAAACACCCGACCGCCACGGCCAATACGCTTGCGGTACCGGGGCTGTGCTTTTTGGGCTTGAGGGTTGAGTGTTTGGTAGAATTGGAGTGGGAGGGGCGAAGGAAAAGGTTGATAGGGGCACTAATATACTAAAGTGAGCGAAACGATTCATTTTTTTTTTTTAAAAAAAAAAGAATGGACTTACCTCGGTGACATCTTCGTAGCCAGCGTCCTGCTCCTGCTTGCGTGCCAGTTCGGCTTGGATGGCAAGCTGAAGAGGATTCTTTTCTTGGCGGATGTCGAAGCCATCCCGCTTGAGTTTGTTGAGCGGTATCTTGATGGTCGCACTAAGTAGGTGACGTCGTTTAAAAAGTGTAAGCAAGAATGAGCCGACATAACTTCTTTTTTTTTGTTCGTTCTTTTTTCTTTGCTTTACATACCCAGACGAGCCAGATTCCAAGGATGTCTTGCGCTTCTTTTTGGAGACCGGCATGAGGTCTTCGTCTTCCTTGATGCCGAGCTGGCGCTGGAATTCACGCAGCTTGCAGCGCTTTTCAAACACGGCATGCTCCAGCACAAGGCCCTCTTTACGGATCTTTTCTCGTCGCAGCACCATCTCGAGAAGGTTGCGAGCCGATTCCATCTCTGTGCGCAGTTTCCGCAACCGTTCGAGCGACTGCTGATCGGTTCGGCGGGGCTTACGCACGGGCTTCTGCTCACGTCGGCGGAAGCAGACGTACGGGGCGATCTCATTCTTTAGCTTGTCTTCATACCGCAGCTGCGGGAAGATAGTGTCACCGTTACGTTCCCCCCGACGGGTCTTCCAATGACCGTACACGGTTTCCAGTATACGCTCGTCCTGAATCGGATAATCATCGGACGGTATCACATTCTGCAGGTCGGCGAACGAGGGGATTTGTGATGCATCCTTTTGGAATTTTTTGTGTTCGGGTAAGCATGAATTCCTTTTTCTTCTTTTATGTGCAAGCATATTACCACATCCAGGTGAGGCCAGTGCTGATTCACATTGGACTCGTACAGCCACATGACTTTTTCAAAATCGTCCTCAGACAGATGCGTTGTGTCGGGTGCATCGTTGTATTTTTTCAGAAACGCATCGTCTTCTTCATCCATGACGTAGGGACAGCCGATGCAGTCCTCGACGGTGGACGAGAAACGGATCAGGGCGGTGGGTTTCTTCATGCGCGTCTGATAGATAAGGTGATATTCTGGATCGGGGATCACACGCGAAGCATCTGGGGTAGGGATGTAGGTAGCGACCTTGGCACCGGTAGTGACGGCAGCATGAGCGGCCGAGATGGCAGCTTGCAAATCATGCTAAAGACAAGAAGGTGAGTGGGATGACGAATGATAAGGACTTGGGTACTGGGGGTTGTGAATGGGGGGAGGGGAAGGGAGCTGGTAGTGGATAATAGGTCAGCCGATAGTGTAGTGGGCCGGGAGAATTGAAAAAATTACGGGTGCCAAAGCAACCAAGCAGCCCACCCATCCGGCCACAACCAACCAATCAGCCAGTTTGACTGGCTGGGCTGGGCTAGGCTGGGCTGGGGCTACATTGGGCTGCGGTGAGGAGTGGAGAGTGCGTGTGTATGTACGTGTGCGTATGTGTGTGTGTGTGTGTGTGTGTATATATATGTTGTCGTGTGGTGGTGTCCCCCAACCCCCAAAAAACCAAATCCTACCTCTTCTTCCTCCTCCTTCTCTACGCCAGTCTCTATCTGAGGCACAGAGCGTTGGATATTGACGGCATCGCCAATGTCTGGGAGCTGCGACTCTTTAAAGATAGGGAGTGGGTGCTTGGGGGATAACTTTTTGACTCGGAATCGGGAGACCATCTGGTTTTGCATGCGCAAGTGAGATGAACAAAAGGTGTCCCAAGTCAATAGACTGTATAGCTAAGGATGTCTAGAACTGACCACAGTGCGCACTCGTTGACTAGACGACCTTTTTTTCCTTTTTTTCCTTGTGCTTTGCAAGTCGAGGCGCCGTTGTTGTTGTGGGTTATTTTTTCGTCTTTTTTCTTCAAATCGCCGGGCTGCGCTTGTATATTTGTATTGTAAAATACGGTTCAGATTGCTGTGGATTACAAAGGAAAAAAAATTTTTTTTGGTCATGTTTCGCGCCTGTCGACTTGGCTTGCTTGCGTCATCACACTAGTACCATGCTGCCATTCAAATATTTTTCTATTTGTGCTCATGCTCCAGCGCACATTACCACACACAAATTTACCCTGGTACGCTCACACACACACACATGCACCCAGTTTGATGGCTAAGCCCATTCCCCCCACTGCCCCCTTTTTTTTCTGTGAAGTCTTAATACTATTCATATGCTGGTTTCGCAATACGGATTTTTTTCCATTTTTCTGTGCGTATGAGTGTACGCATGGGTGGATGTGTATGATAGTATGTGAGTGTATGTGTGTGCCTGGGTGCGCGACACGTCAGCTGCAGTTGATCTCCGCCTAAAGCAGCTGTGATCTACGAGATATGCATTCAGAACCTATTTATCCATACACTTCTACTTCTCAAAGACAGGATACTAGCTTAAATACATGGTTACGCAACTCGTTGAAGCCCATCTGAATTACAAGAGAAGGGGGGTCCTTGGGGGTCCCTTTCAATTTAGAAACTCCTACATACTGAAGGACGAAGGCACAGAGTTGGCATTTTACAATTTTTTCTACTTCTCTTTTTTCTCATTATTTTTTTTTACCTCGCATCATATATAAATTTACCCGCATTGATATTCTGATGCACGTTCCTGGTGACGCACGACCACCCTGACGCCGAAAATAAAAAGTTAGCAGTTACCAACATGCCGAAGTAAAAAAAAAAAAGCTCTTCTCCGTCTTTTTTTCCATTTGCTTTGCCCATTGTCGGCACCTGGATATTCCACCCGCAAGGCGACAGCACACCATCTGCTCCTCTTCGCGCCAGCTCAGCGATGCCCTGTCGTGGATGTGCTCGTGCCAACATGGAAACCTCTGAGGAGCAGGGAAGGGATATCAGGGCTCTCTCGATGTAGAAGAATACGTCGCGGAAATGCCCGGAGCGGTGGCGAGGCAAGTCTATATATCTATTCTATTTGTATATATCCGGAGACTGACTGATTTGATACCAAAGGAACGAGACCCCACGGCGAGGTGCGAGCGGCGGGCAAGCCATCGGCCTCCAAAGAATTGGATGGCTGCCGGCGAAGGGTGCGAGTGCACGCCAGAGAAGACCTGTGTGCGCGGCGCGCAACCTCTGCGCTTCGACAATGGTGCATTAGGCGCCCTGACAGGCGAAAAAGGTCCGTAGGTCACCATCCATAAAGAGGACGCGGCACGCGAGGGGAGGGAAGCGACTGGGAGGACACACGGGTTTGGCCAAGGGAAGTAGGAGCTGCCTCGGCGGTGAGGACAGGAACGGGGAAAAGAAGGCGGACACGTGCACCGAGCTCGCGCGCGGGTGCGTTTGTGTATCTTTCCTGTGCATGTTTTGCTCCCTTGGCCGGCCTTTCTTCTAGATGCGAGATGAAGCGAGAGTGGGCTGTTTTCCGCGAGAAACAGGAAAGATATTGATGGAGCTATGTTCATGTAGGACGGGACGCAATGGAAGCAGGTGTGGTTCGGCCTGGGGTGATAAGGCATGCACGCGCATATGCGTGCCTTGGGTCCGGAAAAAGGTGGAACATCTACCTACGCCCGCCGCTCGCCGGTGGGTGACTTTTGGAAATGGAGAACCTCTTCGATGCAAGTAAATGTCAGAGGTTGGGGGCCATTGTAGGGCTTGTATGGTGAGCGCGCGTGAGGCGCTCCCCACAGTGCCAAATCCCATCATCATTCGGTCGCCGTCGCCGCCGCCTTCAGTGCTTATTTTCAAGCCCTTGGGAAACTTGCTATTCACTGTCTGACTGGACAAACCCCCCCAGGCCCGTCTCCGTTTCACTGTAGCTATAATAAATTCCCTTACTTTTTCTCTTCCATCTTAGAAGGTTGTAAGGTTAGTTCTTTTGATATGTGGCACAGTGTAGCACAAGCGCTGTCCCGTGCATTCAACATTGTTTGTTACCCGAGAAAAGCCCGCTTTTTTATTCGGGCCAAAAAAGTTCTCAAAACGGGGATTGCAGAATAACAAATAATCAGCCGGAAATGATGACTTAGAAGAGGGCAAGTGTATCCTTTTTAGTTGGTGAAAGCACTGCGTTCAATCGGGAAAGAAAAGAACGCACATGTATCTGGTTGGGTTGAAATGACTCCTTCGTGATACATGTTCACAAGATAAAAACACTGACCAGAGGCGAAACAACACCGCTTCACTTAGTGAACTGTGGCGGTGAGCTTGACGGAGATAGTCGGATAACGCATCTGGGGATTGGGAACAGGATGGACCCAGTGTCTTGGAGAATACGGCGATCGGTGAACATACCTTCCAATTCCAGAATGTTTGGATATGCACTGAGTCAATCCCCTTAAACCATGTGGGCGGTCCCATCGATCAAGTGTGTCAAATGGATGGGGAATTCTGCTTCGATTCTTTTAGGAAAGACCTTTGTTACTCGCGCGACAGAGGCCGCTCCTCTTCAAACAGAAAAGGAAATAGTGCCCGCAGTGCTGGACCAATACACTCCTTGCGTCATTCGCCTCACGCTTCACTAAAGAGCACCACCGGCTTCCAAAAACAAAGAGATATCTTGGAAAGTTTAATCGCGATTGGATAAATTGGGATACAGGATACACGACTGGGCTAGATAATCGCATTTATGGGGGTGTGGAACCATAGCACCCGTCACGACGCCCAAAAGGTTTCTGGATGCGGAACACGATTGGCTCCTGCGTGCATGCACCAGTCCGTTGACCAATAGTTCTGTGCATACACCACACAGCCCCAAAGCTCAGGAATAGCAAAAAGCTGCATGGGATCATGTGGTCACCGTCTTCCCCCATCATCCGCCTTTCGTGGCTCGTCAGGTTGCAAAAAGCACGACATGGCTTTATGGCGAGTTTCGAGTGTTTTCCCTAAGACAGTCAGGAGGCTGAAGTTGTGTTTGATGATTATGTAAACATTGACGCCATCATCCGTCCTAAACTACCGGAGTTATATCCGTCAGGAAGCTTATGCTCGTCTCCTATCGAACTTACCGAGTGTCTGGGGCTCTGTGACGCAAGATAACAATCTGTGCTTGTTTCTAGGAGGCGCCCGACAATCTGGAACTCTGTATGCTTACGCATTTCCACAATTGGCAGTACTGCTCTTTAGTCTTATCGTCTTTCGCCTATAGACGCGAGAAATCACACCATCAAAAGAGACCTTTGTTTAAAAAGAGGCAGCAGAATTCCATCGGTTTCTGCATCAAAGGACCGCACGCGCGATGAACCATGTCCCTCCATTAGACATTGAATTATTGACAAGCGGAAGTCTACTATGGAATTGGATCATGTGGTCATGTGTTGTGTCTCTGGCAGTCTGAGAATGTTTGGTGTTCTTAGATTCTCAGTTTGGTTCCACCAAGCTTTTCTTCGGCGATAGGATACATTGCTTTCTTCTTCAAAAACAGTTACACATAGGTTATGCATAAGTAGGATCCACCAGAGATCTTGACTATACGTCAATAGATACTCAGACAGAGAAGACGTAGGGTAAAACTAAAAAAGCTTCACGCATGCTTAAGCAAATCCTTGCTCTGTCAGATAAGATTGGAGTAGTTGATTGACCTCTTTAGACAGGAAAACACATGTGTATTGCAAAAAAAAAAAAAAAAAAAGTCAGTTCATATGCATCATGTCAGTACATTACTTTCTTATATTTAACGTGAGATTTTATGTTTTCTTTTACTCTGTTGATGATAACAGGTGTACAGCAGGATATCCATGATTAAACTTAAATACTCATCGGCCTCGTCACATGTGGTCAACTCTGCCAGATTCTTAGAATTATTTTTGTTTTTTACTTGCTACGTATTGACTAGGTCGTACTTTATAGCTTTGCTGAACCATCATTTGTAAAAATTTGCATTCACCCTGTGAGCTTTTAGATACCTTGTATATCTCTTCTTGCAGTGGACAAATACAAATACTGTATATCAGACAACAAGCCCCCATACCCCCATTCACGCTTCGCAGGGAAGCGAGGTACGATTTATCATCCTTTGTTATGGGCTTTTGTTATATTCAACGTGAGATACAGTATATTGGGATATTAGCGGTATGTTCTGATAGGTTTGTTTGGCTCTTTTTCCATTGATAGTAAAAGAGCTACAGTGTTCAATCATTAGCAATATCGCGCCATTCGAGAGATTATCGCATGTGTATCATATTTGCTGGTCACTATTTTTCCAAGGAACTCTTCTTTTAATTATACAAATGCCCTGTTAGGGATTCAAACCCGGGCCCCCAAGTTTTGCTTATGTAATTACGTAGTTACGGAAGCATGTTTTTATTATTATATGATATATGATATATGATATATGATATGATAAGAACAGCGAGTTTCTCATTAGACTTTTTCATTCCTTTTGCTCCAGGGGAATTCGTTATTTGAAAGACGCACGTAGTATTCAGTCCAGGTGCGAACAAAAGAAGAAGACAAGGAAGCACGAGAGCAATGTGTATGAGTACTTTGCGCTAGTGTCGTTCTTTTCTTTGATCCTTAAGCCTTTCCCTATCTAGGCGTAACATCTCAGTCATAAAAGACATATCTTCATATCCTTATCAAATACACTTTTGAGAAAGTCCAAGTTGAGCTGATAGACGGTTATGCACAGTTTGAGAAAAAGATGCGAACAGAAAGGGTAGGATTTGACAGTCAGATAGGACGCAGCTGCTTTAGCACAATACGCACCCCCGCTGTCTAATCATGCACTTTTATGCTGGGACGTGAACACGACTTTTAAAGAAAAATATAAAGAGGCAGTTAGAGCAAAAGCGAAATATACATCATCGCGGTGATTTTGGAGGTGTCACTGCAGAGAGAGCAAAAGACAATTCAAGTCAGCCAGCTCAACCTACACAAAAAGGAAGAGGGAATCGTCATGCGCCAAGATACAGCTTGGGATTTTCTCCTCCGCCAAGACCACTCTTTGTAAACATGGACTTTTCACCTTACAAACCGTCTCCAGATGAGCATCGGACGCAGCAAAAGTCGAAAGGAAAAGCGCGCACCAGCGCACCCGCACCTGCTTCATCCTCCTACCAATCGGGCGGGCCACCGCCATCTCTGGTCGAAGAAGGCCTATTTTCAGGCGCTGGACCAAGCTTAGCACGCGGTGCACCGGGTGGCACAGTCCGTGTTAACAAGTACGAAACGCGCATGCCCATTCGTGTCGATCTGGAGGCTGCGCTGGCCTATGTCTTGGGCCCCATTACAGGTACGCTTATATCCTGCACAACGGCCACCGACACGTGTCCCCTGTGCTGATCTCCTAAGCCAGGCATTCCGCTTCTTGTCCTCGAGACCAAAAACGACTATGTGCGTTTCCATGCATGGCAGGTAAGGAAAGGTGCTCTTGCTCTACTGCATTGGACTTGGTTGTACTTAATTATACCTACAGTCATCGCTGCTCTTCCTGACCTTGATGTGTGTTCACTTTATCCTCATGTTTATATCCACCGTGCTGTCCTGGATGCTCTTTATCGTTGATATTATACTGATACTCTATCTGGCCTACCGTGCCTATCTGGATGGTGCATCTCTTGAGCGCTACTACGTGCCTTACTTTGGTGCTATTGCTGCCGAATGGGTTGACACTGAATAATCCAATGTTTTGTAACGCTTTTTTATCTTTACCTATATCACCCCCATACCAGCTTGCCTTGTTCCTATTATAATCTTATATCATCATGCACTCACACACACACACTCTCTCCTCTTGTTTGTCCTCTTCATCCCTCTGAACGTTACTCCATAATACATACATATCTCGTGAAGCATTTTTAATGTTCGGGTACATAAGAGATTTGCGTAGAAAATAACAGTAAACTATAATTTTGATTTTATACATCGACATGGAGACGTGACAATAAGGCAAAAGTTGGGGCGAGTTTGCAATTGAGAGCGTGAGCGAGTGTAACAATATGAACGTATATGTATGTGTATGGGTGTGTCTGGGTCAATGTATGTGCAAAGACGGACGTAAAAGAAAGAAAAAAAAAGGCTTCTGGCGCTGCTTCGCTCGCAGTCAGTACAAGCTGGACTGAGCACTGCTTCCATTGCTTGATTCTCTGGACGATCCACTCATTTGGGTGGCCTGCCTGCGAACCGAATCAGGGTGTCGTGCTATCCGACGGTTTTGCGCTGCAGCTGGAATAAAAAAAGTCAGAAAGGGAACGTTAGTCCATGTTTCAAACCGGAAAGGGTGGGCATGCGACTTACATTTAGACGCCGCCAGGGCGCGATCAAGTCTGCGAACGACCGCTGTCAAATGGGTATACCAGGTTTCCTGCTCCTCTGAGCTGGATGTATACATGAGATGGACATTCGAAGAGCCAACGAATGTCGTGTTAAGGGTATCAACACCCTGAAGAGCTGAAATAATCTCAATGCAATGCTCGGGTTCCGGAAGCCGGCGAATGCGCGCACGCTCGAGCGGGATGGCATCCTTATACTGCAGAACAGTCCGACCATTGCTCTCTTGCTTCGGTCGTACAACCACGAGCATGTCTGAAAATAGAATGTAGATGCGGTCTTCACTAAGTGGGGCCGTCTGGTCCGGCTTGACAACACCACCACGCGATATGGACCCTTGTAGCACAAGCCGCCGCTGGGCCTTTGCCCCGAACGGAGCACCGACGAGTGCTTCTTGGATCGCCATGACTTGGTTCACGTTATCAACGTCCTCCACGCGTGGCCGAAGATCCTCGGCGAATTGTTGGATGCGCTGCCGACATTGGTTGAGGCCGTGGTAATCGGGATGCATCGGCGACGTAGCTTCGGCGAGCTTAGTCATGAGGTGTGCGTACCGAGCGATACATCCCGCAGGTACCTGAAGCAGGGACAGTAATGTAGCACCCTGGAGCGCGGGGTCTTTGTGCGCCGTCTGTTACAAATAACACAAGGGTTATTTCCAGTGAAACAGGGTACACCAATGGAGTGGTACTCACGTCAATAAACTTTTTGAAAGGTTGGTACCGGGTCAATCGCTCGTAGGTTGACACGGCAACGCTGTAATTATCAAGATAGGTGGTATAAACAGAAAGTTTTGGAAACTTTTTCGAAAGTAAAAAAAAAGTCAGCTTTCACTTTTTCTCAAGGTGATCCAAAACTTTGAACTTACCCAGGCCATGAAAATATCCGAAATGATCTGCGTAGGTCCCCAAATGCGTAGACTGGTCGTTTCAAAAGGTAAAGATGAGCATCGTAATAGTAGTAGTATATCCGTGCTGTGTTGCACGATGTTGCTTTTTATACCGTTCATTCAAATTAGCCAGATTACTTTGGTGGACCTGAAGGATGTCGTCCATATTGCAAAATAGCCAGCGAGTCTCGCGCTCGGTGCAAACCAATTTCTTCATGCCCAGGAAACTGAGCTTGGAGCTTTTGGCATCTTTGCGTAACGGCTTCTCAAAAATGCGTGAGAGATCCTCGAGCGACTGCAGATAAGCTTGTTCCGAGGCATGGAGTTCCTGGACGAGAGCCTCGCGATGACGATGGCCCATTTCGTGGTCTGTCATACCGAGCCACATGTTGGGTTTAAGTTTATCATGTTGCGCAAAAGCAAAAAAAAGTCTATTGTGTGTAGCTGATTTCACGTACCGATTAAACCGTCGTCGACATCATCAAATTCGAGGTCGTCAATGATATCGAGCTGATACTGAGATGTGTTCGGGGGATCGGTCGGGGGTAACGGAGGTGGGTGGTTCACGTAATCGAGAGAGAAGGAGGTGAGATTGGTGGAGTCGCTTGCGTGGCGTATTGAGGAGGATGCCTGACTCCCGCGACTGGTGGTCTGGCTCGAGGCATTGCTGACGGGACGAACGGGCCAATCGTCCGTGTGCATTGGTTGAAGGAAAGACGAGAAAGAGAGAATAAAGAGAGGGGGGAGGGAAGGAGGAGAGAGGAAAGAGGTAGAAAGATGGAATTAGACAAAAGAGAGGCGAGACAAAGGACCACAAGTTCCGGGTCGTTCAATATTGTCTGCTGTTCGCAATGGCACGAGAAAAGAGCGCCAAAAAAAATTTGGCCATTGGGGAGGACAATGGTTTGACCTTGTGCGCACAAAAAGCAGACTCTTTTCACCTACCGATCGTTTAACTAACCGGATTTGATTTCGCGCTCTTTTTGCCAGGAGCCACTTTCGTAAGCGAGTTTAGGTTTTTGAACTGATTTAACCCCTGTTCAAAGCCCCAGGATGTTCCGACGCATCCTTATCTTGGATGGAGCACGCCCTTCATCAGGAAGCCAATTGTAGATGATAAGACACAGAAACACGATTTCATCCAAGGAGCCTAGACATACGTTTGCAGGCCCGTGCTTTGCAATTTATTTGCGCGCGTTGAATCAAGCTGCAGTAAAACCGTCGCACAGCATGAGTTGAAAATAAGGGAAGCCTTGCATCGAAAAACAATCATACAATATAATTTGCAAGCGGCTTTCCCAGGAACGATGGATTGATGGTGGTCAGCCCGAGTTGTCGGAATGAGGATCCTTGCTCCCAGATATGTTTCCCACTCGCACATTTCGACATAGTAACTGATCGCCTTTCTCGTATTACACTCCTGGATTTGAGCAGAAAAATCAAAAAAGTGTTACTCGTTTCAGAAATTGATACACCGAGATGATGACGTCACCTCCTGACCTTTTCTTCTCGTTTGAATGGCTGCACACACAAGAGAGAGAGAGCGAAAAAAAGGTCGCTGGCTTTCAATTTCGTACTGCTTGCCGACCCTTCTTTTTGGCTAATGAAAGATGGAGGACGATCAAGGCAAGCATCATGTGGAGTGGATCTACTGCTCCCGGTTTGAGTTCTCACTGACGCTTAATCTTGGCCACCTTTGTAAACAGAAATCTGCCGTGTTTGCAGATGCGAATCAACGCCTGATCATCCACTGTTCCATCCGTGCAAATGCTCTGGCAGCATTCGATTTGTTCATCAGGACTGGTAAGCCACAGGTCAGACAGGCTCGCCTTACGATATAAACGCGATTTCTCGGTCTAGTCTCTTGGAATGGTTGTCGCACAGCAAGAAAAAGTAAGTGGTGTATTTCGGTAATGTTGTAGCTGCATAATTTTTTAACAACCCACCCTACAAAAGATATTGCGAACTCTGCGAATACCCCTTTGTCTTTACACCAATCTACCGCGATGATATGCCCGAGCGAATTCCTCTGGGCGTTTTGGTCCGGCAGTGCACGCATCGACTCGCCTCGCTCTTCAAGACATTACTGCGTGCCTTTGTTGTCGCCCTGGTCTGGCTCGTCGCTTTGCCTTATCTCACCCTGTGGACGTGGCGGTTCTACTTTTGGAGTGGCGAGAGCATAGTCTTTGCGCGACGCCTCTCCACCAATACCACCCTCTTGCAAGATATCTCCTCTACCAACACGACCGTCGAAGCAGTACGCCAGCCTATGCTCTTCAACCACACACTCAAGTAAGTGATAAAAAGACGCTGGCCATTATGGAATGGTGCACTGATATAAAACGATATATCGCCTGAAAAAACACCAGATCCTTCCTGAGCGAATGTTTCGAAGGTCAGATGATCACCGCCTTTGTCATTGTCGTTTTTGTCGCAGCCTATCTCTTCCGCGAATGGGTTATCCAGAACACGCCAACCGAAACCGGCCTGGACCTTGGCTTGGACGAGCACGAGGACGCAGACGACCCACCGCGGATAGACCGAAACCACCCCCTGCAGCAACAGCTCGCCGTGGATGCCCTGATGGCCATGCAGAACATCCAGCAGCAGAACCAAGGTGATGCGCACGATCGTGAGCGCATCCGCGTCCGCCTTGAAGGCCTTCGCGAAGAACTCGAGCGAAACCGCCAACGCCGTGGGGATGAACATTTTGAAGATCATGACCATGACCATGACCACGACCACGACCACCATGATGATGACGACGACGACGAGGAGAGTGACAGCTCGTCTTCGTACGATAGTGAGATTGCGCACGACTTGGCTCAACGCAGCCCCACCCGATCCCATTCCGTCCGATCACGTGAAGCCACACCCTACCCGACGAGTGAGCCTAGCAGCAGCACGCACGAGGCTGGCCTAGAAAAAGAAGAAGATGAGGAGGAGGATGGTGGAAATACGCGCCACAGCCTGTTTTCGTCGTGGCGTGAGGAGCATGATGCCCACGAGAGCACGTCAGCCAAAATGCGATGGCGCGCCCCCGAATTCTCGGGTGAGCATGGCGAGGCAGCCGGTCCGTCTGGCTTCCGTGAGGAGTCGGTGGAGCCAGAGCACCAGCGGGACCATCATCTGGACTTTGATCCGGCCCTGCTGGAGGACCCGGCCATGCGCGCTTGGTTGCCTCCCACAGCCACGTACGGTGATCGACACGAACCTGCGGCCGAGCCTCACTTGGAGCAGCAGCATCCATTGCCACCACCGGCCCAGCAACAACAACAGCAACAACAACAGCAGCAGCAGCCACCGGCTCTGCAGCAGTGGGAAAATCCGAACGACAACCGCGATCCACTCGTTGATGATGATGAGCCTTTCGATCTGGGTGAAGACATTGATGGCGTCCTCGAGGCGATCGGTATGCGCGGCAATCCCTGGATGCTCGTGCAGAACTCAGTCCTCATGTCGCTGATGATTAGTCTGTGCCTGGGCGTTGCGATTTGGATCCCCTACGTGATTGGCCGTCTTGTGATCCTGGTAAGTCTTAACTGGATGGGGGTGGGTTTTCCTTTTGCGCTAACGGCGACCTTTGGGTTACTAGATTCGACCGATCAGTTTTATCCAGACGCCCATCTACATTCTGCGTCTTGTCACCGATCCTGTTCTGGATTTCACCCTCGACTATGCGTTGCCATTCCTGCATACTAAGACGGCGCCCATGGCGGATCGGCTGCCCGAAAGCATCCAGGTCGCCTTCAACACCCTCTACGATCACATTGTCTCTGCGCTTGAACCGCTCACCGTGCTTCGCGAAGAGGGTGCACCGGCTCACATCGCATCCGACCTCCCGGTCACGCCCCAAGCACACGATGCAGCTCAAGCGTGGATGCTGGCTGTGCAAGAAAAGATGGAAGAAGTGGGTGTGGCCGTCCTTGATCGCTGGCACCGTTTCGCGCTCGGCCAGACCGGCTTGGACCGCAGCGTGTGTATCCTGATGGGTTACATGGTCCTCATCCTCCTCGGCTCCTGGTATCTTGCCCGCTCTCGGCATGGCGGCACCCGCAACGCCACCGGCACCGGTGTGAACGACATTCTGCGACAGCAGGGCGTTTTCCTCAAGGTGTTCTTCTTTATCGTTCTGGAACTCGTCGTGTTTCCAACCGTGTGCGGCATCCTGATTGACCTGGCGACCCTCCCACTGTTTGTGGATGCGACCATTGCCACTCGCTGGGCTTTCTTCCGCGAGAATCCGTACTCAGGCACATTTCTGCATTGGTTTGTTGGCACCGGCTTCATGTTCCATTTTGCTGTCTTTGTGACGCTGTGCCGCGAAATTGTGCGTCCCGGAGTCATGTGGTTTATCCGCGACCCGAACGATCCTCAGTTCCACCCTGTACAGGAGATGATTGAACGGCCTATCCTCACGCTGATGCGCAAGATTGGTGCGAGCGCCATGATGTATTCCATCCTGATCGTCGCTGGTATTGGCACAGTCACGTTTGTGGTGAGCCGATACACAGGAGTCTATCCCCTCCACTGGCCTTTCGAGTAAGTGAAGCGTTTGCCACTCTGAATGCATGACCGATATCTCATCCGACTACTTAGCACCCCCATCTCGACGCTGGCTGTCGATCTGCTCGCTGCACAGTTCTTAGTCCCCCCTCTCATCTCGTACATCAAACCGCGCGAGTTCTCAAAGAAGGTTCTCTCCGACTGGTGGCGCGCCACCTCGCGGCACCTGCGACTCACTTCGTTCATGTTCAATGGACGCTACCCAGAGGAGGAAGGCACGCATGTCAGGAGAACACTCAGGGCTTGGTTACTCTGGGAACAAGCTCCGATCCCTTCTGGAGTCTATGCAGATGTGGCCATCTCGGAACAGGACGAGCATGCACCGGTAGTATTCAGACGCGACGGCTCATTAGCACGCGTCCCCAAGCATGACAGTGTGCCTGTCCTTGACGATCGCCGCATGATTGTGCCCGTGGACCCGATCCTACTCGAACCAATCGACGCAGAAGAGCGGAGACTGGGCCATCCAGCCGCATCAGAAACGGGCGACGAGGAAAACAACACTACAGTGGTATACCTCCCTCCTCAATTCAAGCTCAGGATTACCCTGTTTCTGTTCCTCATGTGGCTATCTGGATCCACCTTGACGTGCTCCATCACGATTGTGCCGCTCCTGCTAGGTCGTCATGTGTTTGAGGTCTATCTCAACGCCAAGGTGCATGACATGTATGCGTTCATTGCCGGTGCTTACATTATGGTCTTCCTTTCGATCTTGATCAACTGGGCGGGTCACAAGATGGAGGTACTCACGCGAAACGGCGGTGCGTTGAGCATGTCTGAAGTGGTCGCGGGTGCCAAGGACAAGTTGACCCTGGTATGTGTGCTGCAAGCAATATCTGTAATTTCTCCGCTCATTAGGAACAAACAGGCATCGAAGTTAGTGTACCTGGCGGCGGTCTTTGGCTTCATTATTCCGCTTCTCATTGGTGTGGCAGCGGACCTTTTCGTGTTCATGCCGATCCGGCTCTCCAAGTCGAGCGATGCACTCGTGATCCATATGTCGGAGGTAAGGATAACTCAAGAAGGAGGTGGGGGAGGGAAAGGAGGTTTGCTCACACATAGCGCATCGATTTGTATAGGACTGGTCCTTTGGCGTTGTCTATCTAGGCATTTTCTATGGTGTTGTGTATGTCCTGCCGAACAACGTCATTCAACGGACCCTGGATGGCTTTACTCGGAACGGTTTGGGGGTGAATACATGGGCCCTGACGCGCAAGTTGGTTCTACCGGTTGTCTTGGGAGCAACAGGAGCAATCGTTACACCAGGTGTGTTGGCCCTGAGCGCAATCCGTTTACTGAACTTGACGGACCCTGTCATGCATCTCGCACTGTTCCGCTGCGCATACCCAATCGCATTCTGTGTGGTGGTCCTCGGCGGTCTTTTGGTGCTCATTACAAGGCTCGTTCGCGTCTGGCTCAAGGCCGTGCGCGATGACACGTATCTTGTTGGCAAACAGCTCCACAATCTCGACGAGCAGCAACGGACGCCGACACCAGACACCTCGGTCTATCCATCTCCTTCATAATAGAATCTGCTTCGCCCGCGAAACTTCTTGCACATACATCCCCCTTCCCCTTCCCAATCCCATCCAATCCAATCCAGAATGCCAGCAGACTCCGTCCCTTCCAAAGGACTAACTACATAGCAAAAAAAAAGACCCCCATATTCACTCCATCACTGGTCCTTTCACGTACCGTATACACCCGACCGCTCGTGCGCACGTCTATACACACCACAACCACACACAGCCACACATATATCTTTACATTTTTTTATGTACGCATGCACTATCTGAAACGACAGCGAATAAATTGGTTACACCGCTTTTGTAACATCAGGAAAAAAAAAGTCAGCCAGGCGTGCCCCCGATTTTTGGTCGAGCCGAGAGAGAGTCGGCTTATTCAGCATTTCTATTCTGATATCCACGCATTATAAACACGATGCCTTCCCTCGAAATCACCTCGTCCGAGTCGCCCAAGGATCTGCAAGCGTTTGTAAAGGCCTTGTCTCCCGTGTTTGCCGAGTGCATTGGCAAGCCTGAAGGTGTAAGTATTTTATGCAGTGGAGCGAAAGCGCGTTTCAGAATGGACGATGGAGAAAGGGGGGATTTAGAATGTCCACTTATTCGATTGTAGTACTGCACTGTCCTCTTCACCAAAGTCGACGCAATGACGTTTGCGGGTTCCACCGAACCCGCGTTCCTGGCAAAGGTCACATCGATTGGCAATATCGGTATGCAGGACCAAAAAGGAGACAAGGAGCGTGTTCACGTATTGACTGTCGCTTTTGCCTACATCCAGATAATGAGCGCAATGCTAATTTGAGCAAGACCGTTGGCGAGGTTCTCGTCAAGGAACTCGGTGTCAGTCTTGACCGTGGTTATTTCTTCTTCCACAACGCAGCTGCAAGTGACACCGGCTACAAGGGCACTACTTTTGCCAACATCCTGAACAAGGCCTAAACCAATGATCCTGTCCGTCAAGTAGATGCTTTAATCTTTTGTACGTGTGCACAGACCTATTAAAAAAAGGAAATGGTAATGTAAGACGACAAACGCTTACGTGGTCCTAATATTGCAAATAAACGAAGTTTGTATTGCAAATATAAAGTGTAAGGAGCACACTCGACCTATCACGAGGAATGACTAAACAAGCAAAATCGCTGTCGATCACGAAATTTTGCGCGCCTAGGACAACAACGCATGGCTTAAACATGTCATGACGTCTTCCTGCAGAACCCGCCCAATCTGATGCCCCTTTCATCTCACTGCATTTAGTAATCTGCAAGAACTGTCGACTCACAAATCGGGTCGCGGCCATGTGGTGAAGCTTGTGCCCAGTTCTTGCTGCAGTAGTTAATTTATTCCCATGGGATCATCCCATCTGAAGCACAAAATGCACAATGCCAAATATACATGCACATCTTACTGCTTCTCTCACTCGCCCCACAATTGTACACTTTACTCACACTTGTGCAAATACACTTGCAGCAGTTTAACGAGGACCGATCATGGCCACCTTTTTCTTCTGGACTTTCGGTAAAACTATTAAGCTACCCTAGTGGCATGTCTTACTGAGAAAATAAATCACACACTATCTGAAGAGAAAGAGAGAAATTGCTTGATGAGAAACCATGCGTCAATCACCCCACTCATTTCCAACCAGAAAGGGTGCACATTGGAGAAAGACGATTAGCTCTTTCAGTAACCGCACGAATATTCTTCAACCAACTTAAACTTCATGATTATTGGCCGGCAAAATATTCTGGAGCGACGGTAAAACTGATCAAGAGCTGAGAAATGCAGGGGCCGGCAGAGCAATTTTAGTAGTTGGCACAATGCACGCAGAAAAAAAAAAAAAAAACTGGTCCCTTAGGGAGATCCTTTGGACAAAACGTGGCACACAAACAGCACAGCAAGGGATTCTGTCAAACCACAAACGATAAGCCTCGGCTAAGCCCGACGTCTATTGGAGCCTTAGTGGATGCGGCAATCTAATCAAGGCATGTTCTCCTACAACTCGTTTAGATAAAAAAAAATGGGAAGACCAAGTCAGGGCTGCAAATGAAAATCCGCTCTTGACTGCATAACCCCTTCTAAAATGAAACTCCACTCTACACTTTTTTTTTTTTGCACCCCCACGCGTTAAACCAATTGTACGGCTGGGTTCCTTTTTGTTCGTCACCTACCATGGAGGACAAAAGAAACGTGATCACCACGTCTGTGTGCTAAATATGACAAGACCGTATATAAAGGACGTGTCCGCCATGCCACCGAAAATACAATCTTAACTCTTCTAACTACCCACCTAATCTTCCCCACGTTTCAAAAATTATTATCATGGACGATTACCCTCTCCAATACGGACAGCTTTTCACCATGCCGACCGACTATTACACTCCCTTAATCGGTGATAATGTGATGCTCTTCAACCAACAACAAGAGAAGCTTTCCCAACAGCAGCAGTATCCTCAGCAACAACAACAACAACAACAAAAGGAGAAACTCGACTCCCAAACACAAGACAGCACCAAGAAGAAGACCAAGCGAAAGCAAGTGAAGAACGCCTGTGGTATGTTCGAATATTCTCGATAGTACCATGCGTCATTTTTGACATTTTCTATTTAAACAGTCAATTGCCAAAAAGCCTGCAAGAAATGCGATAATGGTCGCCCTTGTCAGCGATGCATCAAGCTCGGCTTAACTGCGACCTGCGTCGATTCTCCTCGCAAGGAGCGCAGAAAGGGTATCAAGCGCGGACCGTACAAGAAGCGCCAAACCTCACAGCCTCCTTCCTCGACTTCTACCACCAACACCGCTGCTATGCCGCCACGCTGTAAGTCTTTTTTTTTTTTTTTTTTTAAGATTTAGCTTAAATTATCGATCTGAGACACTCATTTTTGTTTAGTAGCTGTGCACACTGCCCCCAGCCAGTGGGACAACACTTTGGACTGGCAGCCGACGTGCTATTCCCAAGGACCTTCGTTGATCGAAGGTCAGTCTTTCCACCAGCTGATGCTGCAAGAGCAATTTTCCCATCCTCAGCAGCAAACCACGCCGGTCGTGGCAACTCAGCCTTACTACTATCCTGCGAGTCCCGAGAGCTTGAGCTCGTCCGCGTCCTCCTCCTACTCCTCCTCCCCCTCGCCCTCCTCCTCGTCGTCTCAGTACTCCCCTTATTCGACGGCTGCTGCTGGCCAGCAAATCTTTCCTGAGTCCCCCTTGTCCACTCCACCGCCAATGAGCAACGCCGCTTTGAGCAACAGGCTCCTCAACTCCTGCTCATCTAATGCCTCTTCAAACACTTCGCCTTCCGCCGCCCCCTCCCAATCTTACTATCTCTTCCATCAGAATATGATGCTTGCCAAGCAGCAGCAGATCGTTTGGTCCGGCACGCCTAACCATTTGGCGTCTATGCAGCCCTTCTAATCTCCGATATATACCCACGACCACTCTCTCTAATCATCCACACCCTACGCTCTTATTCCAGGCTTCGCGTGCGAGCCAATAGACTACACAATTCACACTCGTCCATCTCATAATTCTATTCACTTCTTTCTTCTCACTCATATGCACCCCTTCCTCCCCCATTGCAGCAACTCCTCGTATCATCTCCCCCCCCCTTTGAAAATTTCTTAAATTTTTTTAGTTCCATTTTTTTTCTGGCACCTTCTAATGTTTCTTATCATTATTTTACAAGCAGTACGTAGTAATTCCCCTAGACCTCCACGAAAATAAACATTCAACAAATCAGGCACTGACTCGTCTTTGGCTGTTGTTTCCCTCTTCTTTAAAGTTTAAAGCTTACTGAGCGACTGCTCCTGCTTTTTAATGGTATCCGCAGAGTCTCTGCTCTTTCAACGATAAGCTTAGCAGCTCAAATTGTTTAGGTTCACTGCTAAGACGGAGCATGTGCATCAGCGACATCCTTGGCGGCAAAATAAAAAAAAGCGCCGGTGGTGGGGGTATGAGCATGATTTGATCCCGTGCAACCGATCCCGTGCGACGTAACACATACAGGGCTTGTCAAATCGGTGGAGCCTATCCTTGCCTTTTGGACGAAACGAAGCCGAATAGGCGACTCATCAGCCAATAGAGACTGTTTTTAGCATTCATGAGCTTCGATGCACGCACCCGATATGAGACAGTGCCGCGCACCAATAAAACTTATCACAAACTATTCCATGCGTCATATTTGGAAACGTTCTCACATTAACACATCATCTCGCCACGTATAGGTTCTAGTAAATGACATATTTGCAATGACAGTCCTTTCGGGCACAGTATGACGGCTCTCAATTGGGGTGTGTTTACTCCCACGCTACAAAGGAGCTACGTGCTAAGCTCCATGAAGCTCGAGTCATTTGTTCAACCGCAGGGCTCGCTGAAATGAAGCGTATCCTGTACTGAACTCCAACTTTGCTTCTTTGTATGATATGACAGGTTGCAGCAGGAAACTCGATCAAGAAGAATGCCGGTGGTACAACAGAAAATGCCGATTGGCGGTTTGCCGATAATATGTTGTTTATTCATCGTCTCCGTGTGTCTGTGTGCATTCTGTCTTTGTAGGGAGCCCACGGGCATGCGTCGGTACAAATAATGCAGAAAGGTCAGCGTTGTACAAAACCCCTTACCAGTAGCTTTAGCCGGTCTAAATGAATGCTATTTAAAACAAAATTCAATCGGGTACGGAACCGATCTCCTGGTTTGCCGTATCGTTATGCTACTTTAAGATTAGTGGTGTGGTGTTGAAAGTGTTTCAATATGTTGATTACCATAAAACGACGCTGTCGCCTGATGACGAATCCCTTTTGTGCGAGTCATCTAATTAAAGTTTCGGAGAATCTGTTGCATTTACATATCTCACGAGCGCCGTGCATAAGGTGTAGGGTTGCCCAGTCTCCATGCAAAAAGGTCATACAAAAGAAAAGTTTATGTCGAGGACATGCATAAATTAATTGATCATCACGGTCACAGCATCAAGCGATGGGATGATCGTCTCGCTTGTGAGTGTAAAGGAAAGAAAGAATAGTCATAAAGGGAAGTAAAGTTACAAGTAGAACATGTGAGAATTGTGTATGGAGTAATGGATAGTGCTAGTGCTGCTGCTGTCTCTGTGACTTCCGGCGCCTTGCATAGCACACACCGGCGAGCGCCAAGATACCGAACACGACGATAAGGGTGACAATGAGACCAATCAGCCACGGCGGGGTAGGCGGTCGCATCATATCCTGTGAAGAGGACGTCGTATTGGCAAACGGGGGATCGCTGTCGGAGTGCAGTATTTGGTAGGCCAGCAGGCTCTGATAGGCTGCATTATAGGTAACACGGACACTCGTGAAAGACGCTGCGCTGCGCCTATCCTGAAACTCGTCCTTGTCATTAGGCCCTGCGACCATGGCGCCGTACAACGTGTGATTCGTCGGATTTGCATCGTCCTCGAATGCCTCGGTATTGGCACTACCAGCGGCTCCTGCGTGTCTTGGGTTCTTGGGCGACTCTGTAGTCACACCGACTACATACGGTATCGAGCTAAGTTAAATCGCGGTTAAGAACATGCGCGTATTGTAAAAAATATATCAAAGTTCAGGGGGAAGGTTTCTGCAGTCTCTCCCATCATGCCTTGATGCTTACTTACTTTGGATTATCGCCTAAAATATAATCCAGCTGTTGCTGAGTAAATTTCTGGTACCGGATCGGGTCGTGGAGGGTTGCTATCATAGCAACGTGCAAAGCAGCACAAGTTCGGGATGTGTTGCACGCGCTCGTGTCATCATGCTCGGGAATGTACAATCCCCCAGGTGTATAATCTGCGTGATGCACAAGGAGAGTTTCCAGGTACGCATCGGCTGCCGCCTTGTAGGACTCATTGTCGGTGCCATTCGCTTGGCTGCCCAGAACATATACTGCACCTGCCATCGGGTCATCCGACCCATAATAGTCAAAGTGGCTGACCGCGGCAGCATGATAGGTCTCATTTCTGGTCAGGCGGTAGAGCCACAAGGCGCTGTAGGCTGTGTACGCGGACGTGGTCGTGACTTTTTCGCTTTCACAGAGGTCTTGGGCGAGCTGAAACACTTGAACTGCATGACGCGTTAATTGAAGTGCGTAGGTCCTGTTCCGGAGCTGCTGCTGGTAGAAGTATGCGGTTGATGCCAGTGCACTGGCAGTGGCGGCCGCTATCACCGACGTTGTCCCGTTGCTGTACGATGGCCGGTCCTGCGGAATATTTGTATCGGGGCCTATCATGTATCGCGCTCCAATCTCAGTTGACGACTTTCTACTATGGGATCGTGTATTTACCCCAGTAACCATCTTCGGTACCTTGCTCGCCAACCTGCCATGACATAACGAATATGAGTCACTTCGCATTTCGAGAATGACACCCCCCCGTCCGTGTCCTCACCTGAGAGTACAAGGTCTTCTGTCGTCGATGTGCTTTCGCGAGCCAGTCGGCACCCCAGCGTAGCATCTCATCCAGCTGTACGGCTTGTCCAGCAGACTCATAGCCTTGATACCACTCTGAAGCTCCCCATGCAATGAGTGTCATTGTATACGCAAGCGCATATGTTGTTTTGAGGTAATTCCTACAAAGATCAATCCGCAGCAAGATAAGCAGCAGAACAGTGCCATCGACGCCCCATGCGTGTGTGGGTCATGTGAGTGACAACGTACCCGCCATCATAATACCCGCCCGACAGGTCTGTGTTGCTATCTTGCCCGTCATGTATAGCAGAGTCATGCTTCCTATTTATCCATTTGGTTATCCATTAAAATAAGAATCGTTAAAACAGCATCAGTGTGATCTTTTACCATGGAACACGATTATTAGGAGATATTGGACCGCTACGTTGTGCTTCATAGAACCAAAGGGACTGATTGAGAAGTGAAGCATAGTGGGGATTGACGTATGTGGTACTGGTGACCAGAGTAGTCAAGCCCAACGTCCTCAAGTCCAGGCCACTCGCTCATGGGCATACTCGGTGATCAAAGACCTACCAGAGTGGCCTCAGCTCGGTCGCAGATATCGAAGCCGTCTGGCAAAGGATATTCAAGAAGCTGTCAGCAAGTATCAAAACCGTGTCGATATGGAGAAGCTTTCACAGCCGTCCCGTCAGAGAATTCAAGACACTATTATTGATACAAGGCGCAAAATCGAAAACTCGCGCCGATACCTGAGTGGTAATGCTACCGGCGTACAACTCGGCGACTGCTTCACTCCAGAAGCCCATCAAGTAGCTCAGCAACGGCCGTATTTCAGCTTGGCGCCGTCTTCCCATCTGAGCAGACGCTACTCGTATATCGACGGCGAAATGCTCGCGGCGCTTTTGCGGCATTCTACACCACGCTTACTGGAAGGTGTATGTCAACGAGCAGGCGTTCCTACCAGTCCAAAAAAGTGGGACGACATCCTCCGGCTTTTCGCCGAGACTTTTGACTTTTCTGCCATCGGTTTTCCCAATATGCTGGCAACCATCACAGAGCCAGAACCTCCGGTCATGTTCACTGGCCATATCAGATCCGATGGCCACGGTGTGGACTTTATTCTGGCCAGGCAAAGAACAGAAGAAGAACATGTCAAAGATGTCACGGAGACTGAAACGGACCAAGCAGTACAGAACAAGTACGAGGTATGGGGTGTCGATCCCGGCGTTACCGAAATCTTCGTGGCAAGCAACGGTCATGTTGAGGAGCCACACCAGATCCGCAAGATGAGCGCTGCAGAGTTCTATTCGATCGCCGGTTACAAAAAGTCCTCAAAGAAAATGCTGGAAGCGAAAGGAAACCAAGGCATAGTCCAGGCCGAGGAACGACTGAGCCGATTCCGGTACAAGACCAGCGACCCAAACACGCTCATGCAGTACCTTCAACAGTTATTCGAACTGCTGCCGCAGCTGACCAGCTTTTATCGTGACCATGGACCCAAGTTTCGATTTTACAACTATGCCGGTCGGCAACGCGCTCAATCAGAAATCCTGAATATTTTCGTGAACGGAGGCAGAAAATATTGTCCGGA